>JAQZBX010015791.1:0-37171 GCA_029593785.1 Cabassous unicinctus
AAAGAACTGCTTTTCCCACTACATCAGACTGATTACAGCTCCAATTGTTTTTAACAAATCTCCACCCTGATTGCACTCTTAACAAGGGAAGTTTTTAAAAAGTAAGGATTTTTGTTTAAAGAGACAAAATGACATGGGAAATAGAAAAGAATGCTCTTTCCACACACCCAGAAGGTCTGTGCTGGGTTCTTCTTCTTTTTTTTTTTTCTATCTGGTTGCATCATTGTCTTTTTTGGTGCATCTAGTTGGGCAGGACTGGGATGCCTTTTTTAATTTTTTTACCAGGAGGTCCTGGCTCTAACCTGCATTCTCCATGTGGTAAATGGGAGCTCAATTGCTTGAGCCACAGCTGTTTCCCTGTGCTGAGTTCTGGAAGCCGAGGCTGGCGAGGGAGGCAGAGGGCAGGGGCCAGGGAAGGCTGTGGGAAGGCAGCAAACGACCCTGGCAGCTAGAGACAGGCTCCAGGAAGACAATGGGGGGGCTGTGGAGAAGCAAGGCAGACTGGATTTTTGGCCACAGGGGCAAGAGCAAAGAGTGCACCATGTTTGTCTGAGAACACTATGCAGCTACACAAATTCGTGACATTTCCTCCGCCAAAATGGTAGAAGATGGCAAATCTTTTATAAAGGCTGTCTCGGGTTTACGTTTCTCTGGCTACGGTCTTGCCTTGGATGTCTTTGCTTCAACAATAGATTCATTGACCCACAGGGGAGGGTGTAGGTGGGTGGGTGGGCGGGGGACCACAAACATGAACATTCCTACGTGCAAGCTGGGATCCCTCTGCTTTCTTTCCATTTAAGAGCTCTGCTAATTAACTACGAGGGCTTCTATTAGGTGATTAGCCCCAACCCCCACCAAATGGCCTGGTGTTTTTCCCCTTTCATATGCTGACCTCGTGCTTTTTGGCTGAAGTATAAAGGAAGGAAAATTCTGAAATGTTTTCTCTGACTCTCAAAGCTCCGATTCCTACAGGGGAGAATTTAAAACAAACCACTCTTTGACTCTTAGCAGAAGTGGGCAGCAATATCACTGCTTAGAAATCTGCAGGTGAAGGACAGAGAATCTGTTTCTCATTAGAATTCTTGGCAAAGCATTTTGAGCTGCATCTGGAAAAGAAGAGAGAAGGACCATCAGTGAGGTTTGTTTAATAAGCCCCTTTCTCCTGTCACACGTCTGTTGGCTTTTCCCTCTAAAGGTCGCCTGGGACCAGATTTCCTAATCCCTCTGTATCCCCCTCATGTGTCTGTACATAATCTAGGTATATTGGGTCTAAAGTGGAGAATCCAAATAAGGAAAACTCATTTCACTCTCATTTTTTAAATGTCAAATGAAGTTCTCCCTTGGACAATCTCACTTTCACAGAAAACAGTGAATTCCAAGGGGAAAGAGTCTGTTATAAGGATCCCATATTTATTCGTGTAGAATTATAGTTTTCAGGGTATTGCTTCCATCTGAGCATTGCAACATCTGCATGAAGTAGCAGAAAGAATCCTCGTTCTACAAAAACAAAGAAAACAAACAAAACAAAACAAAAAAAACCCTGAAATCTGGAGCATATAGGTGACTTAAAGTCTCCAGCCAGGGAGAGCCACAGCTGGCACTGGAAATCTGGTCCTCAGCCAGCACAGTGCTTTGCAGATCAGAACACTCCTCTTCTCTGCCTAGAGCAACAGTCACCTACTCCCCTAGCACCGCCCCACCCTGCCTCGCATCCACCTCTGCTGTCCCCTTTCCTGGACTCCTACTCATGCTTCAGGTTTTAGCTTAAGTGTCACTTCCTTCAGGAAGCCAACCCTGATCTTTGTGTGGTTATGTCGTTTATATCACCCTCGCCAGTGAGACTCTAAGCCCCCTGAGGGCAGGAACTTCCCTGTTCCTCACTGTATCCATACCACCCAGCACAGTGTCTGAGACATGATGAGTCCACAATGTTTATGAAACAAATGCACAAATGAATGAAAAAACTGTCTAGCATGTTGGTGAAGTCTGAACTCAGACCAGTTTCCTTACCTCTTTGGTGGCTCTGACCTAACCGATGAGGGATTTCCCAGAGAAACGTCTACAGTTACGGTACAGTTCTCACTGATGCTGTGTGAAACGCTCTTTCTAAACACTGAGAAAGGTCCTAAAAGGTTAGAAGCTGGAAGCAGGATTTCTGCTTGTCACCAGTCTAGGGGATGTGAGGGAGAAACAGCCCAGGAGTGCCTACAGAATTGGACTCACACCGCACAGGTTATACCCAGCCCTGTCGCAGCTGTGTGTGCTGCGGGACCGTCACTGCTTGGAGGTGGGTGTCTAGTAGTGCTCCCTGGCCCTGCCCTCACCCCCAAAGCAAAGTGAAGTGCAGGCAACTGCCAGTCCTTTGGCCTGGGAGAACTCTGACGTTTAGCTGGCAGCATCAAAAAGCTGTCGTGGAGCACATCACCCAGCTCATATGAGGAAAGCGAGACCGTAGGATGGCAGGGGATGGACTGATCTTGCAGTGACAGTACTGGAGACAGAATTCAGGGCTCGTGACTCTTTGATATTCTCCCCAACACGGCTCAGTTGATCAGCAGGTGTGTTAAGCAATTGGCATGTGCTCAGTGCTATCTGTATGGATTCTGAAAGGGATATAAAAAGTCTTGAAAAGTAAATACACTAAGAATCACTACACAAAACAAGTGCAGGTTATGCTCCTACCTTCTAAGAACTTATGGTTTCACTGGAGAATGAAACTCAACTCTTGAAATGATGCCCAATGTAAGACTGCGAATTTTGTGCTGTGTCTTGTGTGGAACAGATTCTAAGCACTGAGAATTCTCAGAGGAAATTTAACAACTGTACACAATTTTACATCTCTACCTCGAGTACGTCTATGACACAGTGAGAAATTTCTGTATCTCAGGAGGTCCTTGAGGGAGCCAGGCAGAGGTGAAGCACTGTCTTTGGGGTCAGACATACAGGCTCTGCCGCTTCCTCACTCTGTGACCTTGGGGAGGCCAGTGAGCCTCCTCAGACTTGATCGCCTCTTCGGTAAAATGGGATGAGAAGACGATAAAGATACTTCCCTCATAGTGTTGTGAGAACTGCATTCATGTGACAGTTGTCAGGTGTAAATTGACGTGTAAGAAATGATAGTTATTATTATGATTAATAAAATAAAGCTATATGGAGGTAGAATGGGTTGTCTCAGGGAGGCTGGGAGTCCACAGGCATTGACGGTGTTCAAACTCTGGCTAGAAAACCATTTGATGGGGAAATTCTAGAAGGAATTCCATTTTAGAAAGGAGCAGATCATAGAACTTGGTGACATTTAAGTCTCTTGCAACACTGATCCCAAGATTTAATTTGCAGGACTTTGGCTGGCTCTTGAGAAGTTCTAGGTGTTGGGCAAGTGGGAAGAGGGGAGCCGGTGGTGTTCTGGATGATAGTTGTGGCATGAGCAGAGGCTTGGTGGTGGCATGGAGCTTGGAATCACTGTATTTCTACCCAGAACTTCATACTACTCAGGTTTTCTGAGCATCTGTGGAACGGTTCTTTATCTACCACCTGCAGAGGTCCAACCAGGGGTTTGTAGTAACTCTAAGGTCTTCCACTTGTGTCTTATGAGTGTCAAAGTTTCACAAACTATTGGGGCGGGGTATGAATGATTTCAGCATTAATACAAATGGGTTTTAGCCATGATGAGTTCACTCCTGCTCATCAGGGCAGTCTCCAAAGTTTCCAACTCTTTTCCTTGAGTAGCTTATGAACTCAGTCAAAACAACCTTCCTCCCCCTAAAACAAACAAACTGAGGTCATTGTGGTGGCTTGGAGTTATGTACCCCAGGAAAATATGTCCTTAATCTTAATCCATTCCTGTGGATGTGAACCCACTGTAAATAGGAACTTTTGATGAGGTAACTTCAGTTAAGGAGTGGCCCAGCGGAATTAGGATGGGTCTGAATCCTCTCACTGGAGGCCTACAGAGAAGGCCACAGAGAGAGAAACCACGGGGAGCAGCAGCAGCCAGAAGCCAACGGGACCCTGAGGATTCTGCCCTGTGTCAGAAAAGCCAGGAGCACCAAGCAGTGCCAGCCAGCCAGAAGATACTGACCCCAGGAGAAAGCAAGCTTTTCAATCTCTGAAACCGTGAGCCAGTAAATTCCTGTTGTTAGGCCAACCCATTGTATGATATATTTGTTTTGGCAGCTAGGAAACAAAAACAGTCATTTACCAGCATGCCAAGCCTCTGCACAAACCTCCATGTGGGGCAGGCTTATTGGACACAGAGCTGGCCAAGGAAAGGCATTTCACCAGGAAAAACTTGCTTTGATGTTCATATGAGTTTATAAGATATTTTTTTTTGGTAGGCATCATAAATGTCAAGTCTGTGGTCACATTCAATTACCCCAAGATCTAATGATATACATCTTTTATCGACAAAATTAACAGGGAAGGGAAATAGTTATGTATTACCCCGAAATGGAGACTTCTGAGTTCTTATCTAAGGACCCAATGGAATGTGCTCTGGACCTTCTGCTCAGAGAGGTGATGATTGCCTAATGTTCAAAGTAGCACTTAAAAAAAAAAATTCTGGCCCACTCTGTAGGACTACTTTTTTAAAAAATGAAAACAGAACAACAAGAAAAAAACACCTCTAATTAGAAACAACCTTGGATATTGTACACACTCTCATTTCAGTTACAACTGGCTGCTTTAAATACAGGTTAAACAAACCCAGCATAGAGCCGGCGGCTGGAAGGGGAAGGGAAGGGAAGGGAGGAGAGCGGGGAGGCTGCTCCTGGAGGCCTTGGATGGAGCCCTTTGCAGATGGCCACCTGTCTCACAGGCTGGAGAGGAGAGTGATATTTGGGGCTCCCTCCTTGCCTGCCTTGATGCCTTGGGAACCCTCTAAATGAGGAGGGAAACCACATCTTCCCTTGTGGCATCATATATCTTTCAGGTCCAAGGATTTGGTGAAAGTTCTCTGCTTTGCTGGGCTTTGTCTTTTGAAGCCGCTGCCAGAGGAGATCAGTCCTGCTGCTGGTCCAAAGGGGAAGCCAGACAGAAGGTCATCACATTCCTTGCTGCTTGCTGCTGCCCCATTCCCCACAGAAACGTGCATCCTTCTGCTGCCAGGGCAGGCCCGTCTTGCCTTTCGGTAGTGATTTGTGTCTGTCTGGCTCATCATGGCATCAACAGTGCCAAGCACAGAGCCAGGCCCCCGGCGGGCACTCATTAAACACGTGTGTGTGAATGGATGTGCTGTGCTGCGTTACGTTAGTTGCACGACTGCCAAGTGGGTGTTGCTGACATCTGGGAGCAGGGAGGGTGGGGATGGGTTATGTTCATTTGTCCCACAGAGAAGCGGAGTACAGGAGAAGGGAAGGTGAGGGCCTGAGGACCGAGCGTCCTCTCCTAGAAGCCTTCCTCCCTCGAGGTTCATTCATGATGGAGCTCCTTTCCTGTGGTTAGTCTGGGTCTATAAAGTTTCCTTACATATCAAAAGGGGACTACAGAACATTCCTTTTGTACCCCCAGATGAGTGTTGGGGGGATAAATGAAAAGGACAAAGTGAGGCACAGATGCTGGGTTTTACCCTGATGAGAGCAACCAACCCCTTCCGAGAACTAGTGCCCAGAAGCTGCCAGGCCTCCTTAGCACCTCTTCTCTGGAAAAGCCAGGCAATTACCTGCTCACAGGTCAGTGAAGGCAACAGCTCCTCAGCTACCTCAGTTTCCGCAATGTGCTCAGATTCCTAGAGACTAAGAGGCCCATCCAAAGAGGCACACACTAAAGCAAGTATAAGCATAATCTGGTACCTCTGCATAGCTGTGCTTGCTTGACTAGGAAGGGTTTTCCAGTAACATATTTAAGATTGTAAATATACCTCTATTCTACTTTATCTGCATCCCGCAAGTTTTTTTATGTATTCTTTCAAAGTTGTTCAGGTCTAAATAATCTGTTATTTTCATTAAGACTTTCTCTTTAATCCATAGCATATTTAGGAATATGGATGTTTCTCTAATTTAATAGCATTGTAGATACAAAATATGATTTGTATGCTTTAAATTATTTGAAATTTGTTGGGATTTTCTTTACTAAAATGGTCCACAAGTGCTTGAAAAGAATGCATATTCCCTGTTTGGGTGCAGGAAGTTTATCTTGGATAAGGCTTGTGAGCTGTTCATATCTTACACAGCTCTGCTATATTTTTTGTCCCTTTGCTCTATGAGGTTCTGATGGAAATATATTAAAAACAATCCACTATGACATGAACTAATTAACTTCTCTTTACAGTTTAGTCATGTTAGGTGAATGCACCTTCCTAATTGTTATATATTCTTGGTAGGACGTTGCTTTAATGCAGGGGTTCTTAACAAGGGGTCTGTGAGCTTGAATTGAAATTTAAAAAAAACAACATTATTTTTTATGGGGACGTGTTGGTGCGGGTGTGATATATTTATTAAATAATACACAGTATAGTGTGGACTTAGTAAGGGGTCCGTGGTTTTCACCTGACTGGCAAAGGGGTCCGTGGAACAAAAGAGGTTAAGAAGCCCTGCTTTAATGTATGGTTCCTGTTGATTCCTATTAATGCTTTGCTCTTAAATTTTATTTGGTCTGATATAAATAATGCTACACATGTTTATTTTTGGTTAGTATTTACCTAGTATATCTTTGTCTAATTTTTAATTTCAATCTTTCTTGGTGGTTTTGCTTTAGGTGTATCTCATAAACTTTGTTCATATGTTTTAGGGAATCTGATAGTCTGTCTTTTAATAGGTAATCTCTTTGCATGTATTATAATGACTAATATATTTTAACTTATTTCTGTCATTTCATTGTTTTCTGTTAACCACCTCTTTTCTTTGTTTCCTTTTTTTCTCCTCTCCCTTTGTCTTAGCCTAGACTCCCCCCAAAAAGGGCCGATACTGACTTGCCTGTAGCTTGTATGTTTTGTGAAATGAGTCAAGGAATGGAAGTGAGGGACTGGGAAGAATTAAACAAAGAAGAGAAAGCCGATCAACCCCATGGGCGAATGGACCTTGTCCCACGAAGGACCCAGTGAAGAGCTATATAGGATGCACCTCAGACTTGTCTACAGGAATATTAATAGTTTCTTGAATGTGGCTACATCATTTTAGTCTTTCCATATCTTACATATCATTATGTGTTTGGGCAGAGAGTATTCCCCACAACATGAACTTACAACACCATCTTGGCTAGAAGTCTGTAATTTAATTCTTACATAAACCTATGAGGCATTTTATCACCCTCATTTTAGAAATGAAATCTAGGCTCAGAGAGGTGAAGTAACTTGCCTCAAGTCACACAACTAAAAAGTGATGGAAGGGAGCTGAGGTGCTCAAGCAGTTGGGTGCCTGCCTCCCACATGGGAAGTCCTGGGTTTGGTTCCTGTTGCCTCCTAAAGAAGTCGAGCAGACCCTGCAACCAGCAGATACCACAACTGCCACAACCAGCAGATGCTGCAATGAGCAGACGGCGCAACCAGCGGGGTGTAGATATGGCTCAGGCGGTTGAGCACTCACCTCCCACGTGGGAGGTCCCGGGTTTGGTTCCTCTACAAAGCAGACACAGTGGGCAGACAATGAACAGACAGACAAGAGAGCCATGGAGGTGTGGGGGTGGGGTTGGGGGAGGGAGATAAAATAAATAAATAAATAAATCTTAAAAAAAAAAAGTGATGGAGCCAGAATTCAAACTCTGGCCTAATTGATTCCAGTCCTTCCTCTTCACCTTAAGCTATTCTGCCTTGTGTGGTGTTACACATGAGTGGGATCTAGTCTGTGTTGAATAGTTATAGTATCACCTCTTATCCTCAAATGGGGTTGCAACGCTTACATGAAAAGGAACAAGGAGAGCAAGCTACTACATGGTCTCTGTGTGGGTTGGAGCCCATCTCTGTCCAAACAGTAGCATTCTGAAGAGACTTTCTGAAGATTACAGAGGCCAAGAGGTTTTTTTCTTTCATAACCTTTATTCAAAGGAGGTTTTGTTTGTTTTTTTGTTTGGGATTTTTTTTTTTTTTTTACTTTTGGACCACAGCTGTCTACTCTCCAAAGAGTGTGGATTACTGAGTAAATCAGGTAATTATTGACTAAATGGCAAGCTACTGTGATTGAGAAATTAACCATGTCTGTATTCCTTCTGTTGGCTCACTAGAAAAGAATGTGAGGTATTTTCTCCTCTTCCTCTCAAGAGACCTTTCTGTCTCGGAGGAACAGGCTTCTCTTGCCTGTTAGAGGCTTTTCGTTGATTTTCTAAGAGTCTGGAGACCTAACCCTGATTGTTAGAGGAGAGGGATAGGGAAAGGGCCCAGGGCCCAGAGGCCATTCCAGAGCTGGCAGGATCCTTGAGTCCTGCCTCAGGAGGGCCTCTCTCAGGAGGTGAGAACCCGTGCCCAGCCTGTGGAGGTAGGAGGTGCAGAGCCTTTGGGGAGTGGATGGGGTGGGGGATACCTGGGGACTTGCTCTGTGGCCTTGAATTTGGAGTGGATGCTGTGTGCAGTGGTGAGAGCCCTTAACTGGCCCCTGAGCAATTGGACAACGAGCATCGTCAGCAGGGACCAGCAGGGATCCCCAAGCTGGGATCCTGAAGGCCTTAGAGTTCTCCATGGAAGGGAGCGTGAAGGGCCCTGAAAAGAGATGGGATTGAATTTTCTGAGATCCTGGTAGGTGGAGCCTATGTAGAATTTAATTTGATTTAGAAAATTAGTCGACTGTGCCATTTCTTGCTCCAAGTGTTGTGGAACCAGTTACACTAAGAATGACTAAGTCTTGAAGTAAATTTTTCTAACGTATTTGGTAAAACAGGTCTTAACTTTTTTTTTTTTCCGGTCCCTCGGAAATGATCAATATCTGACACAATATAACTATTTCAAGCCCTTCTTCTGGTAAAAATATTTCCTACCCTTGTAATTTAAGTCCCAAATTACCTCCAGATGAGCCTTTAAAAGTACCCTGCGAATAAATCCACACCAAATTGAGTTTCTGTGGGAAGTCGCTGACTCTGAAGGGCGGCCTGCATGTTTTTTAAAGCCTGGGGCTCTGAACTCAGCTGGAAATGTGACTTGGGGCCGCAGAACCCTCTGTCTACATGACTCAGCCCCAGGGCCTGCGGATCCTGGACGCTTGCCCAGACTGAATGGTTCAAGTGGAAGCCCGCCTTAGGAGGAGAGCACTGGGAAATATCTCTGGAATCTCTGGAACCTATCTAAGGGTAGGTGAGAAAGATATTTTCTTTCTCACCTACCCTTATTAGAACAAAGGCAGAACCACGGGCGGGGAGGCAAGGGCCCATGGGTTGGGGAATGGGGAATGTATTTCTGTGTGTGTCTGTCTGTGGCATGCAGAGGGGAGCTGGAATAATGGATGCAAGCCTTGGTTTCCTAAGGGAAGGTGGTTTACCGCCCAGAAACCCACTGAGGGACTTGAGTCCACCTGCTGTCTAGCCTCACGTGGTGGTGACCTATGATTGTGGCAAAAGAGAAGGCGGGGGCTGGGCACAAAATTTTGTTTCCCTAAAAGGAGGAGCAGAGGGGCCGGGCAGCAAGAGCAGGGAAGGGTGGGTGTGTGGGGAGAAGAGCTGCACCTTCAGCTGGGTCTGGGGAAGCAGAGGAGCAGTGGGGAGGCCAAACTTGACTCCAGAGCTCTCCAACCACAACCTATTTCCAGCAAAAAGCTGTTCACCCCACCCCATCCTGTATGCATGTGCCTAAGCAAACCTACTGCTCTGTGGATCCCTTGCTTGCTCACAACTCTTTTCTTCCCAATACTGCTTTAGGAAACTCCCTCCTGCAGCTGGGAATGAGAGAAAGGAGCACCTTTACTTATGAGTACTTGCTTTGATGAGGCACTCCGCTGGGCACTTTCATTAATATCATTTATCTCAATAATCTCATTTAGCTGTGACCTATTGATGTTTTACAGATGAGGAAACTGAGGCTTGGAGAGGAAAAGTGAGTTGCTCAAGATAGCAAGCTGATGAGTGTCCGCTCTGAGGCAGAACCCACTTATGCTGAATTCTAGGGTCAATTTTGACAGTTCTCTAACAAATGGATTGCTATCTCTTTACATTTACAGATTTAGAAACACATATTTACAGACACACACACAACCCCTAGGACTCCTTAATGGAATATTATAGCCCAGACAGCAAAAGTTTCCCCATTATGGTAATCTCTGACGATACACAAAACAACAACAAAACTGTAGGTCTAGTGAAAGTTAGCCATCGTTTTACATTCTCCTCCTCTTTCTGGGGCATAGGAAAAGAATCTCTAATCAGTACAGTGTTAAGAGTATGAGCTTTGGGATTAGACAAGCTGGGATTTAAATCTGCTTCACCATTTATTAGCTCTGTGACCTTGGAAGAGTCACTGAACCTCTGTAAGCTTCAGTTCCTCATTTGCAAAATGGATCAATAGTAATATTTACCTCGATGGCTGTTGTGGGGGATTAAATGAGCTAATGCCTGTGAAGTGCTTAGCACAGTGTTTGACACCCAATAATTACTCAATAAATGGAAGCTATAACTATTCATAATAATGATGGTAGCAACAAAAAACAACCAAAACATCTAGATGATCACAAAAAGCAATATGAACTCAGTCCTACCTAACAACAAGGATGTGACACCCGTGTTGTTCCCAAAAGTCTAGAAAGGTGCCAGGGCCAGAGAAAAAGAGATGGTGAACAGCCAGATGGCTGGCCTGGAAGAGGGAGGGGACAGACATCAGGGATCCCTGACCTTGAGGCTAAAAGTTCTGTGATTAATCCGGATGGGTATCTCTAACCACCACCTCTTCTGTTCTCAGTTTTAATGGGGCACACTGAGTGCTGGGCATTGACATAGATAAGACAAGTATGACCCAAGATAAGGGCTGGAAGCCAATACTGGGATTGGGGGGAGGGGCAGCCTGGCACACATGCCAAAAACGTGTCTATTCTTTGTCCCATCACCTGTCAGTTGGGAATTCTTCACGTCATCATTGCAATGACATATGAGCAGGCCAGAGTGAAGAGCCTGTTACAGGCCAGCTTCTGTCAATACCAGTGTCTCAAGGAGGATGCATTTTTAGCTTCATGAACACTGTAAATATATAAACAATTCAGAAAAAGTAAAAAAGATGAAAATAAAATAGTGATGTGGGTTTTGTCAGGATATATATATATATATATATAATTTTTTATGGATAATTTCAAACATACAAAAAGTAGCAAGAATAGCATGATGAACCCCCATATACTCATGAGTCACCTTCAACAACTAGTGATATGTTTGTGGAAGTCCCAAAGAACATCTTTCCAGTATGCAAATGAGCTCCTGTGACTCCATACGCCAGTCTGGTAAATCTCCTGATTCCCAAGCACCTGAAATTATTCCCCATCTCATTCCCCAATCGCCTTAAGCACCTATCTAAGGAAGTAAGAAAGAGGTACCTTAACTTGCTCCAAAGCATACAGGAGGCCAGTACAGCGCATACAGATGGGGAAGTGCTCCATAAATGTTGAAAAATAAAAATAGTAGAATAAGGGCTCATGCTCATTGAGCAAGTGCTTTCCCAAAATTAGCTCACTAAATTATTGAGCTTGTGAGCTGTATCCTATCTTTATCCCTGTTTCACAACTAAAGGAATTTGACACAAAGAAGTTAAGACCCTTGTTCAATTTCACAGTTATTTGGAGGCAAAGCAAAGATCTAAGCCCCAGCTGCCTCACTCTAGACCCTGCCTTCTTAACTAGGACATAGGGGGGTTTCTGTATCAGGTGAAACCTGAAACAAAGCCTGATAGGGGTGAAATGATTCCTGGAAAAGGCAAGCATGGAGAGGAAACGCACTATTGTTGAACGCTGCTGTGGGACCAGACACTGTGCTACATGTTTTCTCCCTAATGCCCCTGTAATGTCCTAACAAACCTTTCTCACAAGGACACAAGACATGGTGATTCCACATCCAACTGCTTTTTAATTTAGCAGGGGAGGAAACTGACACTTAGCAGATTTAGCAATTTAACCAAGAGCACGGAGCTGGTAAATAATCAGTCAAGATTTAGGTCCGTGTCTGTCTGCCTCTGCCCTCTCCACTATTACGGCTAGATCTCATATTAGAAAAACAGAGGCAAGGAAAAGTCTCTGAGACCTGGCGGTTGCACCTGTCCTCTGATTCTCAATTATTTTAGGACTCGCCTTCTTCCAGCAGGAGTGAGAATCTGGTGCCAGCACTCCCAGTTCAGTGCCCTTTGCCTTGCAGTGGCTAAGGCTGACACTCCCCCATTAGACTAATATCGTTTGTGCTCAGCAGTGCTACATTTTACTGCAGACCCTCCCAGCTCACCTAGAAAGGAGGTGAGATATAGTTTGGCAACCCCCCAAATCTCCATGGTGGCACATTTTCAATCCATCAGTCTAGGGACATAGGGATCGTTTTTAATGCCAGGAAGTAAACTTTGGCCAGAGCTGGAACTTTCACGTCAACACACATGGGTTTGCATTGGGCTTTGAAGAGCGTTTATAGGTAACATGCACACCCCATCTTTACGATGCTATTTCTCTTTACTTTTCTAGGAGGAGCAGTCCTATGTTAAAATTCCTGCAAAATGATCCCAGGTGGAATGAAGATGTATTTAAACTTATTTGCACTGACAAATGAATATGCACAGAACAGCCCGCTACATCCTAGTTAGTTTATCTCCTGTGGAGCCTTCTTGTATTTCATCTTTTGGGCCTGGGGAATGGCCTTGGCAAGCTCATCTTTGAATTTGAACTATGACAAACCTGAAAGTCATCTTTTATTCCATGGTGAACTTCAGGCCAAAACAGTTTTTATTCATCTTTATTAATTTCTTAGATAATATGATATCTTTTGTTGGGTTTTTACCTGCTAAGAGGGGCCCCAAGAATTTGTACCAGAATTTAACCTGATATAAATAGGATGAGTTTCCTCTTTTTTCTTTAAATATACTTTTTTATTTTTATTTTTTTTAAAGAAACTTAGATTATATAAATGTTACACAAAAAATATAGAGGATTCCCATATGCCCCGCTCCCTAGCCCTCCCATATTTTCCCATATCAACAACATCCTTCATTAGTGTGGTACATTTGCCACAATTGATGAACACATCTTGGAGCATTGCCACTAAGTATGGATTATAGTTTACATTGTAGTTTACACTCTCTCCTGCACATTTTTGCAAGTTATTACAAGATATACAATGGCCTCTATCTATCATTGCATGTCATTCAGGATAATTCCCAAGTCCTGAAAATGCCCCAAATTACACCTATTTTCACCTCTCCCTCCCTTCAGAACCTCCAGTGGCCATTTTCTCCACAACCATGATAAAAGTTCTTCCATTGCTAGGATCACGAATCTACAGCAGAACAACTGTAAGTCTACTCTAGTCAATCGTCCATTCCCCAATCCTGAGGATTTTGTGATGGTGATGCCCACTCCACCTCTAATTGAGAGGGGCCTTAAATCTCATGGGGCAGATAGGTGGGACTTTCTTTCTTGCAGCTGCAGACTGGCTCTGTTCCTTGAGATGGTCATTGTCAATCATCATCTCCTTGTTAGTTGTCCTGGGTGAGTCCAACAAACTGGAGAGTAGGTATTGCAACTCTGTTGAGATACAGGACCCAACTGCCACATGGACAACCCAAAGATTTAAGTCTCTTGGACATATACCTATCAACTCTAGTACTAACTATAGGTTCAAATAGAGGGGCAGAAAAGCCATAGGTAGGGAAAACACAACTGAGTCCAACTCTATCACACTGGGGAGCATAAATTCCAAAGTAGGGCCCACTGGCAGGGTGCCAAACTCCTGAGCTGTCTGCCTTGCCTATAGTGTCTGGATGTCTCCAGAGCCCTTGGGAGCCCCGCTACTTGAGGTTATATTTACTTTGGCAGTCAATGAGTTCCTGCTGAGACGTGCATAAGTGTGACTCTGAAATGACCTCCTGACTCACTTTGAAGTCTCTTAGCCATATAAACTCACTTGTCTTTACCCTTTCCCACTTTTGGTCAAGGTCTTTTTCCAAATTCATTGCTAGTTGGTGCTTGGTAGTAATCCCTCAGTGCCAGGGAGGCTTATCCCCGGGAGTCATGTCCCACACTGGGGGGAAGGTAATGCATTTATATGCTGAGTTTGGCTTAGAGAGAACCACATTTGAGCAACAAGGAGGCCCTCAGGAGATAACATTTAGGCACCCTATAATACTATGCTAAGTTTCAATTTCAAAACAAAAGGTTCATAAGTACAGTCATCACAATCAAAGGCCCGTCAATGGTCCATCCTCTTTCACTACTCACTGCCCCTGTACTCAGGGGATTATTGCTGTCCCATTAAAGAATGTGGCAGAGTTCTCCAGGATGGGAATTCGATATTCCTTTGGATATTGTGGATGAGTTTCCTCTTGACTTTTGGCCCTGGATGTCTGTGGCCAGGTTGGTGGATGGCTGGTTATAGCATCAAGGCTGTGACCCCATCCCTGGGCCAAGACACTGCACCCTGAGGGAATGAGGAGGAGCTCCAGGTGGCTGGTTCTTTGTTTCCTCATTTGCATTTCCTCTTCTCTCTTTCTTTAAAAAAGCCCTATGATCTACTCATTCTCTGCTGGAGAGATTATCAATTGGTACAACTTTTCTATACTAATTTAGGAATTTGTTAAATGTGTGTCAAAAGCCTTTTGCCTATCTCTTGACTCAGAAATTCCATCAATATAATTTATGCCAAATAAATAATCAGACAACTGTTTAGTGGTGAAAGTACAAAAATGTTTGTCCCCATCCATTTCTTATTTCTAATAAGAAAATATTAGAAATCATCTACATGTCCATCAACAAAGGATTGGGATATTATATAATGGAATACTAAGCAGTCATTAAAAATGATGATGCAAATCTATATTTATTGGCCTGGAAAGAAATTCACAGAATAGTGTTAAATGTCAAAAAATTAGGCAGCACTGCCGCCACTGTTGCCATCAGCCTCAAGACTTCTGCTCAGAGTGGTCCGCCGATGGTGCTTCCTGGGAGAGCCATGGACACTTTTCCGCTTGGCCCTCATTCAGCTTCAAGTTTCTTCCATCAAATCAGATAACCTCACTTGAGCTTGAGGCCTCATCTGCGAGGCCTCAAGACAGGGAGCCAAAATAGTTTCTCTGCCAGAATGCTTTAATTCTTCGCATGGCATGAAATATTTTCCTGAGTATGCAGAAAAAATTCCTGGTGAATTCACACAGAAGCTTTCTGAAGTAGCAAAGGAGTGCAGCATATATTTTATTGGAGGTTCCATTCCTGAAGAGGATGCTGGGAAATTATATAACACCTGTGCTGCGTTTGGGCCTGATGGAAATTTACTGGTGAAGTATAGAAAGATTCCTCTGTTTGACACTGATGTTCCTGGGAAAATTAAATTTCAAGAATCTCGGACACTGAGTCCTGGTGATAGTTTCTCCACATTTGATACTTATTACTGCAGAGTATGCCTGGGCATCTGCTACGATATCCGCTTTGAAGAGCTTGAACAAATCTGCATACAGTGAGGCTGCCAGCTGTTGGTGTATCCTGGAGTTTTTCATTTGACCGCTGGACCAGTCCACAGGGAGTTGCTTCAGTGAGGCTGGGCTGTTGATAATCAGGTGTGTGTGGCCACAGCATCTCCAGCCCAGGGTGACCAAGTTTCCTATGCCACCTGGGGACACAGCACCGTTGTGAACCCCTGGGGTGAGGTCCTAGCCAAAGCTGGCACTGAAGAAACAATCGTGTATTCAGAAACAGATCTGAAGATGCTAGCTGAAAGACGCCAGCAAATTCCCATTTTTAGCCAGAAGTGATTAGACCTCTATGCAGTGGAGATGAAAAAGCCCTAAGGTGTATATTTTTGACATGTCATAGAACAGGAAGATAGGATTCTGCAACATAATCAACTAGCTATTGATGTATTTAATGGAGATCTTTTTTTTTTTTTTTTTTTTTTTAATTTCAGCCATTTCCCTTCCTGGAAGCTCTCACTCAGTTGAGATGTTGGGCCCTTAGCACACTGATACTCTCCATACCATATTAAATAGTTAAAAGTGTGTAGGGTCACTTACAAAGACTCGGGTTGGCATTGAAGAACAGAAGGAAAGGGTGCTGGCTCTAAAGCTTCTTCTGTACTTCAGTTGCCTGAGAATTGTTGGTAAAAGTATCAGATCTTGGTATCTTGGCAGTTGTCTATCCATTCACCTTTTGATGAACATTTGAGTTGTTTCCAGTTTTTGGCTATTGCAAATAAATCTGCTTGGAAAAAAAGTTCCTTATATCAACCAGGGCCTCTTGGAGGTCAACAGAGGCCAGGCCCTATCTACTAGTGAAGGGTTCTGGTTATATTTTTTAAAAAGATAAAGAAATGCCCAAAAAATGTTTATAAAAGTTGGGGTATATTTTAAATGTTTACATGGAACAAATTACAAATCACACACACAGAGCATACTGATTGTAGCACCCCATCTGGAGATAACATTAGTGATCTGGATCAGGGGCCCTCCTGGTTCCCTAAGTGATGGGCCTTGGATGGGATTCTATGTTTTGAAAAAATAAACATCTTATAATGTATATATGTAAATATCCATAGAAAAAAATTTGGGAAAGATTGACCAAATATTAACAAACGCCTACCACCACCTGTCCACCGTGGAAGAGGAAGCAGGGAATTATAGGGTTTTACTTTCCTTTTTAGCTTATCTCTATTTTCTAATTTTTCTACAATGAATTTGTGTTACAGAGACTAAAGGAAAGAAAGAAAGAGGGGGAAATGAAGAAAGAAAGGAAGAAATAAAACGATTCTCTCATGGGGTGGGGATGAGAGCAGCAGGTGACGCTCAGGGCCATTTGAGGTTGGAGGGGCCCTTGCAATGTCTTCTTTGGCCCGGGGCTGGCTTTGAAGGTCTTGGTGCTTGGAGCTCCCACGCCATCCTGCCTGGACCCTGTGAAAGCAGAGTCTCAGCAGGTCAGCTTGTATAAAAATGTGCACTGTTGCCCGGGCCCTGGTTTCTGGAGGGGCATGAAGCAATGAAGCAGCCACATCCTGAAACCTCCTCGGGACCCACACCCCTTTGGCAGGGCTCTCCATGGCCAGCGCTGTTAGGTCTCAAACCCTGCAACTTTGGGATTAAAAATAACCTTGGGAGGTGGGGAACATGGGAATCCTTGTAATTTCTGAGTAATAATTAGGTAATCGAAGCACCTTTAAAAATATATATATATAAAATAACATTTATGTAAGAAAATACACATATATGCATATATATTTATATATCGTTTTACAAATATTGGTATGTACTGTGAAAAATCTTGATTTTTATGAACAATAAAAAAAAATAATAATAACCTTGGGCTCAGCTTGGACATTCTCTGCTCTGGTGGCAGAAATGGGGACAAAGCTGCAGGCTTGGGAGTTTTCCACCTGGATTCTCCTTTTTAACTGCCATATTCCCCTGTTCAGCTAGCCACCCTGCACTCTGACCTCTTGCTAAGCAGCGTCCACCAGGTAGGAAAGTTATAAAACTTCACCAGGGACAGCAACGCTGATGCCACTGAAACAGCAATGGAGAGAGCTTGCGAGAAATCGACAGGCCCTTTATCAACAAGGGCACCATAAAAATGTGAGTGCTGCTGCAGCATGAGGTAGGATTTAAAGGGTGCCGCAAGGCTCTGCTTGGTCCCAAATAGCTCTACAAGTGAAAATTTCTACCATTAGAATTATTCCTTTCAGACTGAAAAATTGTGCCCCAAAAGACCCCTGTTAAAATGTCCAGAAGAGTAGGTGCTGGTCATGAGAAGAAAGAGACTCGGGTTTCCTTCAGATCCTTGCCATCTAAAAAGCCTTTACTGCTGCAGGGCCTGGCTTCATTCTGCTCCTTGTGCTTGTGGATAAGGATCTGCAGGTGAGGATTATCAGGATGATTATTAGGGGATAATTAGAGATGAGAAAACGCTTCAGAGAGATGAAGTCAGAGTCGCAGCTGGGATTAGAAGCCATTGCCCCTCCCGCTAGTGCCAATCAGTGATCAGATTAGCTGTTTCTCTGACACTGAGGAGAGTGGAGGAAACAGAGCAGGCGTGGCTGCTGGGGAGATACCCCTCCTTGGCTCTGTAGGAGGGTGGCTGGGGGAGAAGGGCTTAGAAGTCAAAGGTACGCCCTTTCCCCAGGCTCATCCTGCTTCACAGCCAATAGGGGAAAAGCTGCTGGAGCCACAGCTCCATTTGGGATGGCAAAAAGGCTCCACTGGAGCCCCAGCTGCAGTGTTTCATGATGGTTGCCTAGAGCACTGTGTTGAGAAACATGACGGGGTCGGTTATTGATGTCTGCCAGGGAAGGTCATGACGAGACATGCGTTTCAATTGTTTGCCAATCCTGTCCAGTACCTGCCTGAAACCCCACAGCAAGGGTGATGATGGGAGTGGCCCTGTGGGGTAGGGGGCAGAGGGAGGGACAGACCACAAAACCAGACTCTTCTTGCCTTGACAGCAAGAGAGCTGCTCAGATAGCCGGGTGCCTCTAGCAGGTGATGCAGAACAATGTAATCAACTTTCCCACCTGGAGAATGAAGTCATTGTGCTCATGTGATCCCCACCTGGAAGCCTATGAATTAACCGCCTTAGAAACAAGATGTCACATCCATCCAAGAAAGCAGCCTGGACTTGGCAGCTGCATTTCTCTTTGGTCACTGATGTTTTCCGGAGAGTAGTGGGGGGAAGGAACAGGATAGACAAGCTGAGTAGATGCTCTAACTTTTGATGCACAGGAGCCCTTGATACCGGTGGGAAGGCTCCGTGTGCTCCTAGGAAGTGGTCCTCATGGCCCCTGAGGGTTTCTAGGAGGCTGGACGGAAAGGGAGAATTACTCTTGGGTGGGCGGGGTAGATCCAGAACTCGAGATCCACAGCCCCAGAACTCGAGATGCTTGTGGGAAACCAGGCTGCTGGGTCGCAGTTAGTGTGGCCGAGCCATCACCTCCCCTAAGAAGTGTCCTCTTGTTGCCAACCGTGAGGCCCTGCCCACCCTGCTTTCCTGCCCCCCTTCACCAGCAGGGCCTCCTGCTGCTCAGTAAGACTTCTCTGCCTCTCTGCTCTCCTAACACACCCTACGCAGGCTTATTCCCAACTTTGCCTATCTCAAGCCTCATTCCCTTACCCCCACCCCCACCCGATGATTTCAACTCCCTTTATTGTGAAGCAAAGCTATCAGGTTAGAGTTCCCTCATCTTTCCTCTTTGACTCTAATTATGTCTCTACATTCATCTTCTCTATCCTACTACTGTGGAAGGCTTGTCTTCCTCCTTTCCAAGTATTTTCCTGTACCTTTCAGCCCATCTACCTAGTGTTCACTCCTTCCCCAGGATTTTCAGTCACTGTCCTGCTTCCAAGAACTCCCCTGACCTGCTGTAATATTGTCTTATACCTTGGGCCTTTAGGAGCCACCTCCAACACCTCCTTTCCTTTCAATGCCAAACATAGTGTGTTTTGGCCTAGGTGGGTTGGTTACTGGATTGCTGCAAGAGTTGCCTCCACCTTCCTGCCCCTACCCACCCTTCCTCTGCCTTTGGGCCCAACACAAAGGGTTCCTTGTCACTGACACCCCTGGTTCAGGCAGGGCCTGGAGTCTTTTCCCTCCAGCCCACAGATAGCTAACCTGCCTTTTCCCTGTTCTCATGCCCCTCGTGACCTCAGACACCAGGTGTTCCCTGAGCCCTGAGCAGGCCTCACTTCAGAACCAGTGAGTGGAGTCCATGGGGGACCTCAGGCAGCCACAAGGCATCTGCTTCCTGTGTCAAGGGAACAGGGACACAGGGTTATTGTAAAGGCCAAAGGAGAGCAATAAATGTAAAGTGCCTAGCAGAGTGCTGGACACATATCAGTGCTCAATAGATGATAGCTATTTTTAATGATCCCGAAGGTCTAACGCACCCTCCCATACCCCTGGTAATGGGCAGCTCAGGACCTCATTAGGAAGCCAGTTCGTTGTTGAATATAACCATAGTTTTTAACATGCTTTCCTTTATTTATTTAACACTGACATAGTGCACAGTGTGTGCAAGGCACTCTTAACGGCTCTACAAATTTAATCCTCATAACAACATCATGAGGTAGATACTATTATTATCCTTATTTTACAGAAGAAGAAACACAGAGAAAAGCACAGAAGAAGCACAGAGAGATTAAGTAACTTGCCCAAGGTCACCAAGCTGCTGAGGGGCAGAGCCAGGATTTGAGCCCAGGTGGGCGACTCCAGAATTCTTAGGTTTAACCCTGTGCACAGCTGTCTATAAGGCTGAGCTTAAAAGAGAAATAAATCAACTCCTGCTTATGGGAGTGTTCCGAGGTAACCCACACTGATTTCACTAAGGTCCAGATCCTGAATCTTATTTATCGTTGTTTTTTTCATTTGCTCATTTATAAAATACTGACGGAATACCTTGTATGTGCTGGACAACCTCATGTGCTGAGGCTTAGTGGTGAACCAGACAGACGCGGCCCTGCTAGCACACCGCTGCCAGGACTTTAAGGAGCTGATAGGGCCTGGCACACAGTAGAAGCTCAGCAGAGCTCTGAGGAATAGAGTCTGTTCCGTCTTCTGTGGAAAAGCCCCCCTTCCTTGGTGGCCCGTCCCCCAAGGGATTATGGCAAAGTTTCACTAGAGGACAATGTTCAATTTGTTGCCTGCAGGACTCCATTGTGTGCAAAATTGGGGTGGTTCAGGGAATTCTAGAGGGTTTTAGAGCTTGCCCAGTTGTGGTTCCTCCCAGCCAGTACCAGGGCCAGGCCCACTCCTCAGTTCAACACACTGGTGGCCACAGCTGACTACTGGATCCCTGTGGGAACTTCACGGGGAGGTCCTGGGCTCCTCCTTTGGGTTCCTGACCTGCCAGTCCAGCGCTGGCCCCCTCCCTCTCCAGTCCTGCCCTGAAAACACACCTCCTTCTTCACTCCCAAGGTCTGTACTCGCTTCTGCCTAATTTCTAAGTTCTGAAGAATTTTTTTCAACAATAGCATGTGTCACTATTCGAGATTATCTTGTGTATTTATCTGTTTATTGTCTATCTCAATCTACTAGAATAAAAGCTCTATGAAGGCATTAACTCTGCCTATCTTGCTGACCACCATATCCCCAAAGCCTACTTCAGCTCCTGGCACAAAGTACTGTTCAATAAATATTTATTGAATAAATGAATATAAGATATTATATAATCAAACGTTGTAGAATTATAATAGAAGCCTCTTGCTGAGTACTTGTTCTATGCCTGACACTGCTCTGAGTACTTTATATAAAATCATTTTGTTCTCTACAACAACTCCACATAGTAAATAGCTTCATTATTCTCATTTTATAGTTAAAGGAATGAAGCACATAGACGTTAAGTAACCTGCCCAAGGTCACACAGCTAGTGAACAGTAGAGCTGGGATTTCAACTGAGGTCCTAACCATGGGTACATTGTGTGGTCCAAGTTACCCATACTGGATGGATTTTCAAGAAGGGGCAATCATCTTGTCTGGAGAAGTCAAGGAAGACTTTCTGGAGGAGGTGGGTTGTGAGCCAGACACCCTGTCACACAGCGAGTGCCAGTTCTGCCGCCCTCTGCTGTGGTTGCTATGCTTGACACGTTCCTGTCTCCAATTCACTGAGGCTGGTACCCCCAGACCTGGAGTGTGCTGTGGGTGGGGTCAGAAGGCTACAGGATGAAGGCAGACCCTTCTCTGGCCTATGATTTCGGGGCAGCGGGCCTCACTGGCCTGGGTCTTTCCCTGACCTGGGGTGGCCTCGCAACTGTGAGGGAGGGGATTTGACTGGTGGCACCTGTGCTCAAAACACACCCGCCTCTTCCACTTGTCAGCACCAGCTGCTACCACAGCAGACTAATGAGAGCGCCCCGTGTGCGGCGGGCCCAAGGGGAAGGGGCGGGAGGCAGCGCTTCAGTAGTTAGTAGATGGACGAGGAGCTGCAGCTGGTCGAGCCTGTCAGAGCCCCGCCCAGGAGTGTGGACATGTGCTCTTGAGGGAAGCTGCTGCTTCTCTTACTTTCTGATTCAGGCCAAAAAGAGGCGATTTCACTTCAGATGGTTCCAAGTTGGCGCTCTTGAAATATTTATTCCGCTACTGCAGCTGTTGGACCGCATAAACCTGCCCCTGGAGCATGAGTCCGACAGGTCCAGCCAGCGGAGAATTCAGGATATCCGGGTCCCCAAGCATACATTTGTCTTTAGAACAAAAAGCAAGAAGTCCTGTGACTTTAACTGCAAAATAGGTGGAACTTCTGTGTGGGTGGAGGGGGATGCTTATAAGATGTCCCCAGTCCTAAAAGGTGACGTTGCCTGCTGCCCTCCGCCCCACACAGGCGGCGGCCCAGCGGGCTCCTCCACCAGATTTGCTGCAAGTCTCGGAAGGTCCTATTTCTGCTGAGCAGACAACGCTCTGCAGGTATCAAGGGAGAAGAGGGAGTTCCCACAAGCTTCTAAAGGAGGAGGTGTTGACCACGTAGTTTCCCTGAGGCAGATTTGGTAAACTAAAGTATTTGCAGGTCAAATCCTATTTCCTATTCTCTGTTACAGTGGCTTTTTCTTTAAAGTTAAAATACTGAAACTGGTGAAGGCAAAGGTTATTTTGTCTATCGATTCTCTTTGTTTAAAGGGGAGGGAAATCTGCTTTCCAGCACCGGCATTATTTCCTCATTTTTGCAGATAAGGAACTGAGTCACAAAGTTAAATGTCCTCATTGGCTTCTTTGGAACAGAAAACAAATCCGAGCCCTTTTTACTCTCCCTTAAGCTCAAAGGAGAAATGGCTATTTGCTCTGACCGCCACCCTCTCCCACCCTCTCACGTGAGCTGCTGGTCACTGCAGTGGCTCACCAGAAAAGCATGACTGCATTGCCAGTAAGAAGCAGAGTTTATGGGGTGGGAGAAAGGAGGAGGGAGGAATGGCCGGAACTGGCCTAGAGGCTGCCAGGAGAGGTCCCAGCTATGCTGCTCTGCACTGACAGGGACGTGGATCTGCTGTTCCACTAGGCCTGACAGCCCAGCCCACAGAGCTGGAGGGGGTACTCCGAGGGAGCGGGGGCAGCTGGCAAGGCAACAGCTCAGCTCTCCACCCAAGGCCAAGCCCTGTGGGTGCTTAATGTTCCCCGGACAGCTCATCTTGGGGGCCACCCGCAGCCTGGAGGCCCATGGTGTGGCTATCCTTTACACCCCCCCACACCCCCCATCTCTCACTGGGTGAAGCTGGGCAAATACATTCTGTGCTTTTGGCTCACAAAACAAGGATTCCAGTCACAGGCCTGCTTTTTTCCCTCCCTAGATCCTGCTTGGTGTGACATTGTGGCACCGGTCCTGTCCTCTGTGGCCCGTACTCTGTGCATACAGGTTCCTGGACACAGATTGCTCACCTGCTTAGTTCCCCATTAGCTCAGGGTTCCCTCAGCTCTTGGAGTCTCGGTGATGGAACTCAGGGGTTCCCTCATAAAGCAAAAAGCAAACCCAAATGAGACAGAAGCTTGTTGAATCTTGGAGTCTCTACGTGACTTCTCAAAAGCCACAGCTTTGAGTTCAGAGGCAAGCAGGGCCAGCTCAGAAGGCCTGGCACCTAGTTTAATGCTCTGCTGTCACAGTCCTGAGATTCTTCATAATTTGGTCTTTGGACTTATGTTTTTTAAGTGAAGTCCAATGGACGATGGTGCACACAGGTGAGCAGAGGAGATGGTACAATATGCATGTCCACTGTTCCTTGATGCTCCGTTTGCATGGAGTATTCATGATGCCACGAGCACAGAATTCCAGAGGACCCACGACGCTTGGGTGCTCGGCAAGACTCAAAGCAAGTGCAAGGTGTGTTATGTGCATGCTAAGAGGGGCACTGACAACCACCAAGAGGTCACGGTAACCATTTGAATCCAAACCTGCTTCAAACACAAAAAGAAGGCAATGAGGTTTTAAGAAGAAGGACGAGCCGAGGAACCCAATCACAGCCCTCCCTACTCCTGTTACTTCCTGTATTAGCCAGCCACTTATGCTGAAAATGATTTGGTGATTCCACATGAGTTAAATGCTTTTATTTGCATTTAAAACTGGCATTGCACAAAGTAAAAGAACAACAAAAGTCATGCTAATAACTGAAAATGTTAATTTTTCTTTACTCAGAATCACATTAAGTAGCAGATAAAAAAACACCAAGCGAAGTCTCGAGAGAGGCCATGGAAGAAAGGAAAAAGCTTTATATTTTAGTTCCATTAAGGGCACTTTCTCTTTCTTTTTGAATAAGGATTCCTCATTTTCATTTTGCACAGGGCCCTGAAAATTATGTTTCTCTTCTCTGGAGGCACTGCTGGAGTCAGGAACTTGCTTGGCGCTTGGAGATGTGCAACCTTGGGCTTTCTTCACCAGTCTTAGTCCCAGGTTCCCACCCAGAAAATGAAGACAGTGAATCCCAGAATTGTTATGAGCTAAAGTAAGTAGCAATAAGGACAGCTAAACGCTGTTGACCACTTGGTATGTGCTTTATTGTTTGCTCCTCAACTCAGTCTTCACAACAAACATAGTAGGTACTATTGTCCACTACAGTGGATTTCTGTGGTATTTTTGGCCCCCAGCAGCCATTCACCCCCGGAGGGCCCTGGCCGAGCTCTCTTCAAGTTAAATGCTCTGGGTTCAGCCCTCCCTTAGAGCACCAGGAGCCCTGGAGGAAGACAGACCCCACCCCCATCCTCCGCCCCTCCCCCACACTAGCCTTGTGGCTCCTAAGGCTCCAGTGTGAGGCCAGTACCTGTGTGACTGAGGAGAGCCAGCCCTGGCCAGTGCCTTGCTCAATGAAAAGTGCCTTCAAAGGGCCAAGAAACCTGACCCCTGGGCCTGGCAGGCTGCATACAAACATCATGGATGAGAATATTCTTACTGTCCTGATTTTGTGAAAATCAGGGTAGGCTAAACATTCGCTATATTAGAAACCATGCATGTGTCCCCAGACCTAGTTTTTCTCCCTAGGTCTAGTTTTAAGAATGCTGGTGATAAACTATGCCTGATTTATTATATGACCATCCTGTATGGGAAAAGACTGTAACTTTGGGTATCTTTGGTCAACCTTAAGAGATATAGCAGGGGGACAGATGTGGCTTGGGTTGTTGGGCGTCTGTCTCCCATATGGAGGGACCTGGGTTTGACCCCCTGGACCTCCCGGTAAAAATTAAAAAATATATATATAGAAGGCGTGTGGGCCACCAGGCCCCGTGCGCGGGTGCGCTGCCAGGCCCCGCAAGTGGGTGAGCGTACGGGTCCTGTGAGCAGGTGAGCCGCCAGGCCCCGTGCACAGGTGAGCTGCCAGGCCCCGCAAGCCACGCAGCAAGATGATGACGTAACAGGAGAGTGACACAAGGGAGAGTCAAGATGAGAAGCACCGAAAAACCAGGAACTAAGATGGCGCGGGTGGTAGTAGGACGCCTCTCTCCCACATTGGAGGTTCCAAGGATCGAATCCCAGGAAGACAGGAGGAAACGGACACAGAGAGTTGCCTAGCAAATGGACACAGAAACAGCAAAAATGGGAAGGGGCTAAAAATGGGTAAAAGTAAGTAAGTAAATAAATCCTTAAAAAAATGTATAGGGGAGGAAGATTCGGACTATAGTTAGTAATAATACTTTGACGATGCTCTTTCATGATTTGTTAACAAACGTTTCACAACAATGCAGGGTGTTTGTGGGGTGGTGAGGTGTGGGAGCCCTGTATGATGTTATGCATGTTTGTTTTGTAAGATCACGATGTTTCCTGAACACTTATAATTTATGTATGTTCATGTAGGAATGATATACTTCAATAAATTGTTTAAAATATTTTTAAAAATTAAAAAAAAACACCATGGGGTGGGGTTGGGGAGCGGTAGGCAGGGGCTCATCACCTGCAGGCTAGGGAGACTGGCTTCTGGCTTGGCTGGCCTCACCTCAGGCCTCCTCAAGGTAGATGATGGTTTTTCTATAATCTGGGGCAAACCCTTCATTTCTGCCTTCTTTCCCTCCCCACACGTATTTCCTTTGTCCCATCCATTCTTCTTGTTGTCGCAAATGCAACTGGTACATTTTTATCTAGAGTCACAGATTTATAACTCCACAGTGGGTTCCATTTTCTCTAACAAGGAAAACTAATGACTCAGATAAAAATGAGCATAAAGAGGATAATGGCGATACTAAGATGTAGAAAGTAAGATGTCTCTTAGATGATATCATTGTTGCATTTGTGTGTGTTTCAAGGAAGCTTCTTGTTACTTTATTTGGTCCTCATAAAAATCCTGAGGTATTTTTGAAACAGATCTGTTTGGTGGATATGGAGTGTGTTTAAATACAATTTTAAAAATAAACCCTGAGGTAGGTGGGGCTAAGACAGTCTCACTGGGAGAAGAGGCCACTGAGGCATAGAGAGCCCAGCTACCCAAGATCACCCAGCATCATGCAGCAGGTGCGAGGTGGAAACCCAGCTCTTTGCCCTGTCTGTGCCCATACCCCACCTCAGGGGAAGTACACTGCCAGGCCACGAGCACTGTGGGCAGCACGTTTCTGAAGTCCCCGTGCCTCAGCAACTGCGGACAGAAGCTTTCTATTTGGGGCAACTTGAGAGCGGCCATTTCATTTGGAAAGCAAACACTGGGAACAGATTAAGATCTAAGCCATGACTTAATTCTTTCCCAGATGTCAGACAGCAATTAAAATAAGGCACTTGTCTGTAAAATAAATAAAGCCTGACCAACTATTCTGTGTCAAAGGAACAGAGCCAAGGCAATATACTTGTTTGGGATTTCAAGGTCCCTTGTGTCCTTGGAAAAAAAATCCCTGTGATAAAGAAAGGGTTGTCTTTTCCATGGAGGCTGGAATATGAGCTCCAGGAGAGGGGGACTTTGCTGGTCTTACTTACTGCTATATCCTCATGTCTAGAACAGTGTCTGGCACATAGTAGGTGCTCAATTACTAAACTATCCAGGTGGATGGAGAAGGAATCTCCATTTAGGGAATTTCTCCTCTGTGTGGCACTCTGCGGTCGTCATCCCATTTAATCCTCACGAGAACACTCTGAGGTGGTGGAAACTTTGTACTGAACCACAGACAGGTTAAATGTCTTGCTCAAAGTAATGCACCTAATAACGTTTATAACTGACAGGACTGGGACTCAAACCCAGGTCTCACTGATCCCAGGTTCCCTCCTTCCCTCACTGAGCCACACCAATAACCCACTAAGGCCCTTAAAGATTCATGTGTTGGCTGCACTCAACCCTCCTTTAATATGCAAGGTGGTCAGCTGTGTGTAGTGGTAACTGTGCAATCCAAGGGGGCCTGAATTCCAAAGGCACATGGAAGTGAAGTATACGTTAGTGCATTCATATATATATATATATATACACACACACAGAGCCCACAAGTGCATCAAAGCACTTAAAATTCAGTGCACATTAGTTCTGAAAATGGAAATCATGTAATATTCATCTTTGTAACCTCAGTGGCTGACACAGTTCCTGACACATAGTAGGTTCTTAATATTCATGAGTTGGAAGAATTTATTGGATTTTTCAAACATATCGTGTTGAATGGCATTAGGGCTCATAAGGAAGACTCACCCAGCATTGACTAGAGAGTCAAATGAAAATAATCCTTCATAAATGCTTTTTCACATTTAGCTTCCAAAGTTTCCTTCAGTACTTTATCTTATTTGATCTCGAGTCCAAGGGGTAAGCAGATGGCATCCCCATGTAATAGGCAAAAAAAAGCTAAAGCAAAGTTGTGTGCTCTGGCCAAGGACCTCAGGGAGCTGGCACACTAGAGTAAAAACCAAAACCAGACCCTGGCATTGTCAGTCCTTCCCAGCACCCCGTGCCTTGCCCCACATTCTCCTCTTGCCATTTGCATTTGGTTAGCCTTTCCTCTGTACCTCTCCGATAGAAAAGCTTTTAAGAGGCCAAAAAGATGCCTTTCTTTTTTTTCCTAAACAGTTTTATTGAGATATATTCACATATTATATAATCCATCCAAAATGTATAATCAATGACTGAGTATAATCATAGAGCTGTGATTTCATCACCACAATCAATTTTGGAACATTTTCATTACTCCAAAAAGAAAACCTGCCTACCCCTTAGCAGTCACCTTTCTATCCCTTTATTCTTCCCTAGGTATGCATAATGGCTAATCTGTTTCATCTCTATAAATTTACATTTTCTATGAATGGAACCAAACAATGTGTAGTACTTTGTGTCTGTTTTTTTTTTTTTTTTCACTTAGTGTAATGTATTTTTTAAATTATTGTATTTGTTTTTAATTAGAGAAGTTGTAGGTTTACAGAAGAGTCATGTAAAAAATACAACTTTCCCATATACCCTCCTATTGTTAACAATGCATTATTGTGATACCTTTGTTACAATTGAAGAAAAAATATTAAAATATTGCTGTTAACTACAGCCCATAGTTTACATTAAGTGTATTTTATTTTATTTTATTTATTCTCCCCTGCGAGGTGGCTCTTTTATCTGTTTGCTTGTTGTCTGCTCATTATTTTTGCTTGTTGTTTTTGCTCATTGCTCATTGTTCTTGCTCAATATCTGGTCATTGTCTGCTCACTGTTTTTGTTTTTTTTTTAAAGATTTATTTTTATTTCTTTATTTCCCACCCCCCTCATTGTTTGCACTCACTGTCTGCTCTCTGTGTCTGTTCATTATGTGCTCTCTGTGTCTGCTCATCTTCTTTTTAGGAGGCACCAGAAACCGAACCCAGGACCTCCCATGTGGTAGGTGGGTGCCCAACTGCTTGAGCCACATCCTCTTCCCTCGCTGTTTGTTCTGTCTTCTTTAGGAGGCACCGGGAACCAAAACCAGGAGGCGGGCACTCAAGCCATATCCGCTCCCCAAGAGTATTTTTTAAGATACCTCATTTTTTAATCCTCATAGCAAACATCACATATAAACTCCCAAAGCTTTTCTATGGAGATACATAGGAGATACATCTGAAAACAGAATCAGGAAGATAAGCTTCAAATAGAGAAGGATTAGAACCCTAGGAAATGTCCTTGTTTTCTTCTTCTTTTTAGTCAAAAAGCAGGGTTTTTTGCATATGTGTGTGTAATGCTAAGAAAACCTACTTCACAGAGGCATTCCTGACAGAAGGCGGCTTGCAGACCTCAGGACCTAGGTGGGGAGAAATCCTGCAGCTGCTAATCCGCCGCCCTGCTGGAATGTGAATTGGCAGCTCCAGAGGTCAGGATGAAAATGTCTCTCTCAAGTTTATTCTCCAGACAGCTCATGTTACTCGGTACAACCTTGATTGCTCTACAGCCTGTGATGTACAGCCCTAGCCCCAGCCGCAGTCACGTGGGTGCCACAGTGGAGTGGTCCTTCAGCAGCAGTGTTAAATACCTTTCTAAAATAAGCTCACTCAGATTTTTTGTTTTTGTTTTTGTAAGTACTGGGGATTGAACCTGTGACCTCATATATGCAAAGCAGGCATTCAACCACTGAGCTATACCTGCTCCGCTCACTCAGATTTTATGTGCAAAGGAGCTGGGAGGTGAACATGGAGATGAAAAGGCTTGCTGTACCTGGCATGAAGCTCATTCACAGGAGTAGAGGGCTCCTGTCCACGCAAGACAGGACAGATTCCTGCTGGTAGGCTTTGAACTGACATAACTGTGTCTCAAGTGACTCTCCTCCTCTCCTGCCCCGCACCTGGGCCTTGCTACCCATGTTCCAATCATTACAAGGTTTTTGTAAAATGACCTCATTTTCCTGTGAGTCTGCCAAGTTTTATGCATGTCAAAGAACTATGGGGCCAAGAATCGTTCTGGCAGTCATGATGCTTTGTCAAAAAATGGGACTATTTTACCAAAGAGAAAGAGGAGGGAAGTGTAGAATGAAGGTACAGAGATGGTATTGAGGGAATAAATACTAGTATTTAGCTGCCCTTGCTGCCGCTCTCCACAGAGCCAGAAATAATGGCCCTCTCACTTATGTTTCCAGATTTCTTTATACATATTTCAGTCACTGCACTTAGGCCAGGGCTACTGTGTAGTCCTGCTTCATTACATACCATTCACATGCACAGTAGTTTATGTGATTGGTGACTCTGGAGTTGCACAGTAAACAGTCTGCACAGCCCTGCTTAGCAGACTGTCTTCTCTCATTGTTCTGTCTAGCTGTTATCCTAGCCTGACTCACCTTAAAGGGATGGACAACGCAATATGTCATTCAATTGCAGGGTTCACAGCATCTCAAACAGCGCTTCTACAGAGTAGATCCCCCATAAAAATTTGTGGAATGAATTGCAGCTAGAAGCCAATTGATTTTCATCAAGAGTGCCAAGACAATTCAATGAGAAAAAATTCATCTTTTCAACAAATGAAAGCTGGAACAACTGGATACCTAAATGTGATAGAATGAATTTGGACCCCTAGTTCACATCATATGCAAAAATTAACTCAAAATGGATCAGAGACCTAAATGTAGGAGCTAAAACTATAAAACTCTTAGGAGAAAACAGAGGAGTAAATCTTCATTACCTTAGATTCAGCAATGTTTCTTAGATATGACACCAAAATCACAAGCAACAAAAACCATAATAGATAAAATGGACTTCATTAAAATTTTAAAATTTTATGTTTCAAAGGACACCATCAAGTAAGTGGAAAGCCAACCCACAGAATGGGAGAAAATATTTGCATATAACATATTTGATAAAAGATTTATAACCAGAATAAAGAAATCTTACAACTCAACAATAAAAAGACAACCCAGTTTAAAAAAAAAGAGGGGGGCAAAGGATTTGAAAAGACATTTCTCCAAAAAAGATAATTCAAATGGCCAATAAGCACATGAAAAGATGCCCAACGCCATTGGCTTTTAGAGAAATGCAAATCAAAACCATACCTATTAGGATGATTTTAATTTAAAAAAGACATATAATAATGAGTGTTGGGGAGGACATGGAAAAAATTAGAACACTCATATACTTCTGGTGGGAATGTAAATGGTGCAGCTGCTATGGAAGACAGTCTGACAGTTCCTCAAAAGGTTAAACATAAAATTACCATATGATCCAGCAATTCCACTCCTAAATGTAAGAGAAATGAAAACATATGTCCACTCAAAAACTTATATACAAATGTTCATAGCGGTATTATGCATAATCACCAAAAGGTGGAAACAACCCAAATGTCCATCAACAGATGAATGGATAAGCAAAATGTGGTATCTACACACAATGGAATTATTCAGCCATAAAGAAAAGAATGAAGTACTGATATAAATTACAATATGACTTGGCCTTGAAAACATTATGCTAATTGAAAAAAGTCAGTCACAGAAAAACATTGTCTGCAATGTCCAGAATAGGGAACTCTATAGAGATAGAAAGTAGATTAGTGGTTGCCTGGGGCAGGGTGGAGTTGTTTAGGGATAAATGGAGAGTGACTGCTAATGGGTTCATGATTTTTTTCTGGGGTAATGAAAATGCCCTAAAATTAAAGAGTAGCAATCGTTGCATGTGAATGCAGTAAATATTCTAAAACCACTGAAATGTACATTCTAAAAAGTTAGTTTTATGGTAAATGAATTATATCTCAATAAAGCTGCTAAAATAAACTAAATTAAACTGAATTTAGCCAAAATACCTTATGTAAATAGGTGCATCTTGTATGAAAATTTAGTAGCAGGGAAAATAATTTGTGTTGAATATATCTATCGCTTAGGAGGATGGTGGGAGGATATGTGCTCAGGTGAAACTGACTCTGCTACTGTCAGATAGGAGAAAAGGAATGAAATTCATCACATATTTATTGAGCATTGTAGCAGTTTGGTATAATTTATGAATTCTAAAAATAGATATTGGATTATGTTTGTAAACTGGTCTGTTCCTCTGGGCAAATTAGATTGGATTAGATTCAGAGGTTTCACTTTTACTTGATTAAATTATAACTAAGGCTTTGATTTGGCCATGTCATAGGATGTTATGTCCCCTTGGTGAGCAGGGACTCACAAAGAAAACAACACAGCAGAGGAGAAAGTTGAAATTTTGATTCTGGAGCCCCGGGAAGTAAATACACAGAAGAAAAACACAGAGGAATAGAGACGGCTCCATAGACACAGCAGAGGCCCCGGGAAGATACAGAGCCTGATAGTCTGCAGTTGACCCTGTGGAGAGAGCAGAGCAGCTGAGCCAGCAAAGAAACAAGCCCCGGGGAGAGAGACATTTAGGAGGAAGAGGAAGGCTGAGCCCTTGCAGAGACTGGCAGCCCTCTTTCTCCAACACGTGGCAACAGACTTTGGTGAGGGAAGTAACTTATACTTTATGGCCCTGTGACTGTAAGCTTCTACCCCAAATAAATACCCTTTATAAATGCCAACAGATTTCTGGTACTTTGCACCAGCACCCCTTTGGCTGACTAATACAAGCATCTACTATATGCCAAGCACCAAGGCAGATGCTTTTTTTACTTAATTCTGACAATAGCACCGTTAGGTAGGTAGTACCTAGATTTATTTTACAAACAAGGAAACTGAGGTTAAGAGAGTTGCTCAAAGTCTTACAGCTAGGAAAAGACAGAACCAGGTTTTCAACTGAAAACTGTCTAACTCCAAAACCTTGTGCCACTAACTATGGTGCAAAAGACAAGTAAGATCTGATAGTAGTAGTAGCAAATAGTGTTCTGGCTGAATTTGTGATCCAAAGAATTTCCAAAGTTATTCAATACTTTGGGGCTGGTATCTGATAAACATGAATGAGAAGCCCAGTTCTAGCAATGACCTCTGTGGTCCCATATAGAGTCAACCTCCCTTTTTCACAGTTTAAAGACTTTGGGACCCATGATGGAATCAGATTGAGCCTACTAACTTCTCCTTCTGGGCATCTATTTGAGTATGTTATTTTCTTTCTCCTTACGTTAAATCTGTTCCTTAGTGATTTCATCCTGATTGAGCAACCTGGACCTGATAAAAACCTTTGGGTTTGAAGCCATCCATGACCAAGACAGTTAACTGGCCACCAGATTCATGCTCCCCTTCTATAGAGTGGAGTTGTTGCTCAGAAGTCAGGGCCTACATCTTCCAGTCCCTTTTGCATCTTTGTGGGGCACGTGACTAAGTCTGGGCAATGGAAGGTGAGCAGAAGTACTATGTGTCAGTTCCAGGCTGATGTATGCTGGTATGCTTTCCTCAAGCTCTCTGCACCTTCTTCGATGAGGGTCATGTGTGAAGGGTAGGTTATCCTAAGGTAGACACTCCTGGGTCCCCAAATGACTGCATGGGACAGAGCATCTATTCTAGACCACCTGGTCTGTGATGTAAGTGAGCAAAAATATTTATTGTAAAAAGCTACTAAGATTCTAGGATTTATTTGTTACCGCAGCATAGTTAGCCTACCATGACTAATATAACAGGCCCTGTGCAACCTTCAGCAAGTCACCCAACTTCTATCAGACTCAATTTCTTCCTCTATAACACAGGCTCAATAACATCTTTCAGGGGTCTTCTGAAGGTTCACTACAAATTCGTGTATACCTGTGTTTTGTAGCTTTTATATGCAGTGAAGCACCAGTCATCTATTTATTGAACCCAGCAGGTCTTGCAAAGCTGACTCCAGTTCTCACTGGGCCCAAGTCTGCCTTTGACTCTGCTTCAACCAAAAACCTGTATGTCATCTAGGTCTTGCACTAATAAACTATTAGGGGACAGGGTCTGACTCAGCCACCTTAGCAAAGGTTGCAGCTGAAGGGTGAGTGCTGCTTGAGATAAGGCTGGGTCCTGCCTGCTTGAACCAGAGGTGTTTCACCCTAACACACAAATCCTGTGTGTCTGCCCCCACCACTGTCTATGTTTCTGACTCTTCTCCACTATTGATGTTTAGATGCTTGAGCTCAGTGGAAGAGGATGGGTGATGAGAGATGGGGAGACCAAAGGCACATATCTAGAGGCCACAGTGGGGCTAAGTCTTGCCCCAGATTCTAGCCTACCTACCCTTTACCTGGATTGCTCTATGAGAGACCCCTAAGTAGGGATGCCTTGAGCTAGTATGGGGAGAGAAAACCCATACACATGATGCTATTTATTTTTCAAAAAGGCAATATTGGCCTTAACATTAAGTACTGAAATATGTATAAAACTGAGTAGGAAATTGGTTCAGAGAAATTACAAAGAAATTTCTCAGAAGGGAAGGACTAGATTTGAGATGGAAGGTTTCCTTTGTAGTTTACTCTTGAAATCTGCAATAATAACTAAGGAGTCCCCATTTTTTACTAGACCCTAGACTAGACACTTGGAATATATTTTCTCATCTTATTCTCACCACAACCCTATGAGACAGAAAATTATTATCCCCATTTTATAGATGAGAAAAACTGAGGCTCAGAAAGATTCAGAAACTCTCCCAGAGCACACAGTCAGGAGAGCCGGAGTTCAGTCCCAGAGCCCGAACTCTTCCCATTCTGTGGTTCTCAGGCTCTACCCGACTCCGGCACACCTGAGGGTCAGGACACAGGCCTGTGGGGGAGCTCAGACCACCAGCACTGAGTTTCACGTGAGGTGGCTTATGTCTCCCGGGGCTGGATTATCGGTGGCTGAGGAGGAGGGGATGAGAAGCCATTGTGCCTCCCTAGAGGGACCTACCCCCCAGTGAGAATCTCAGCAGCAAGTGCCTCTTCAGGCCAAAGAATGGGAAGGAGGGAGGCAGGATTCTCCAGGGAGAGGGAGAGAATAGGGGGAATGGAGGCCGAGAGGCAGGGACGCGGGCCGTGCTCTCAGGCCTGCCGTGGGAGTCCTGGTGAGCTGGGCAGGGCCCCACCCTGACTCTGGACCTGGCCTCCCCCTTCCCTCTGTTTGGGCTCTGACTAGCGAGGGGCCCAGATGTGCTACCTTCCTCTCTAGAGTCTACCCTGTGCCTCCTGCTGCCCTTTGCCCACGAGGGACACAGGGAACATGCCAGGAGCAGTGGCAGTCTGGCTGCCTCCCAGGGCCAGGCTCCGCTGGCCACAACAAAAGCTTTCCTGTGCCTCTTCTTTTCTCAGAGAGGTTCCCAGCCCTCTTTCCTACTGCTGTCCTTGACCCCCTGCCCTTCCAAGGTATCAACTGCCAAAGTCCCAAAGTCTGAGGCAACCCATCCGTTTTATTCCCCTTACATTCGTGGCCTTTATATTATTATTATTTGTTGTTGTTACTCTTTAAAAAAGCACTTTGCAATCTTAAAAGACCTTTTGCTGAGACTCCCAATGCCCAGCACTTTTATTACCCTTTAGAATCATGGTGTCTCCAATGAGCCCTCGGACGCCAGGATGACCTTCACTTTCCAGGGGAAGGGACTGAGCCAAGAGATGTAAGTGGCTTTCCAAGGGCCACACAGTGAGTTCAGGGCAGCTCAGGATCTGCCATGGGAAACTATCAGAGATGATTTCTGTAAAATAAGATGATTTCCATAATATACCTAGCAGCCCTAATCCTGTCCCTGACTTCTCTGTGGCATCAGGCATTGTGAGGCAGTCAATTGCATTCACCCTTGACCTTGGACAGAACTGGGTTTGGTTTCCACCAGCTCCACCTCTTACTGGCTGTAGGCAGCCTTTCCACTGACATTTGTGGAACTCAGGCAAGAGCACAAAGGAGGACTCCATTCCTTTTATTGCAATATTGAAAAGTTACTTTAAAAACAAAGCAAACTGTTAAATATATACTTTCTAACCTCCAACCATGACAAATATGCCTTTGCAATGACCTGGAAGGCCAATTTCAATTTAGAATTCTCAGACTCATTGGAGTTCTGTGCCAACGTGGTGGGATGAGGAGACCCAGTCTCCAGGCTTCTCTCCTGTCCACTCATTGCCCTCCCTTCTTTTCCCACCCTTCCCCCAGGTCTGTCCTCCATTATGAGGGGCCTCACATGCATCTGTGTAGACAACCGAGCCCACACACCCCTGCAAATAACACCCTCTTGGCCACCCTGAGCTCTGGGGGTACACACAACAACATCCCAGCCTACCCTTGAGAGCATGGACCCAAGAAAGAGGTCCATTTGGGCCTTGAAAGGAGGTTTGGGGCCATCTGGGAGAGAATTCTGGGATCCCAGGTACCAAGAAGCTTGTCTAATAGGGATACACAAGCTCAAGGTGTAATATCCCCTGGTCCCTGGACTTTTCACCTCTTGGGAGGAGGGCCAAAGCAAGGCCTTCTCCTATTTTTTTTTTTTTTTTTTTTTTTGAGGTACCAGAGCTGGAGATTGAACCCGGGACCTTTTATGTGGGAAGTTGGCGCTCAACCACTGAGCCACATCAGCTCCCCGGGTTGCTTTTTTGTTTGTTTACTTGTTGTTGTTGTTTGTTTTTGTTTTTAGGAAGGCACCAGGGTCCAAACCCAGGACCTCCCATATGGAAAGCAGGCTCTCAACTGCTTGAGCCACATCTGCTCCCAGCAAGGTCTTCTAAAGCATGGGCCCACAGCAGTGGCCTTGCTTGCCCAGGGCTTAGGGGATACCGGCCATGCTATTTCAGGCATGCATCAATTTCCTTGCCCATAAAAATAGGAATAACATTACAAATGAGACACTTTATATTAAAAACCTGGCACACAGTAAGTACTCCATAAATGTTCATTTTCTTCCTGCCTCTGACCTTCCTGGTACCTCCCTAGTCTCCTTTTCTTTTCCTTCCATAGCCGCTCACATCCCACACCCCAATCTTGTCCTCTTTTTCCTTTTTCTCTGAGGCCCAAATAGGACAGGGTTTGGCAGGCTGGACTACAGTGGCCTTGAGAAGGGACTTGCTCTCCTCCCATCCTCAGCTTCAAGAAAGCCTTAATAGTCTACTTTGAACTCTTTTTCCTTTTAGAAAATATCCTTTGGTTTGTCTGATTCGAAGAAAAGGGAGATAGTGGGTTTGAGACCTCATATTACTCTCTTTCTTGCTAATGAGAAGCTTGAAAAATGCCTTTGGGTCCCGACCAAAAACTCTTGGCTTTTCCTTGGCAGAAATTTGATTTCCTGTGAGATGTCAAAACATGCCACTGAGCATAACTCCCAGAGGTTTATGTTTCATTCTATCGGGTTTTGAAATGGATGCAAGACACTTCCTTTGTGTTGCCCTCAGCAGAAATGCTCGCGTTCGTCTAACTTGCCCTCAGTCTGCTTGGGACTGATGGTACATCAAGGGA
>JAQZBX010015792.1:0-18144 GCA_029593785.1 Cabassous unicinctus
GGGGGGGGCAGTAAAAATGGATAAAAGTAAATAAATAAATAAATCCTTAAAAAAATGTAAAAAAAAAAAATCAACTATTAGAAGCCACTGGAACATGACAAAAGGCAAATAGAAACTTGAGAAGAGTTTGCTCTTGAAAGACTGCTACTGCATCTGGTAAGAACTGAGGCTTGCTTGCTTGAGGATTCTTCCCAATATCCCAGCTCTGGCAGCAAAAACAACAAAAACTGCAGGCTAGAACAACAGAGTACTTTAAATACAAAGACGCAAAAAGATTAAAAACTTAAAAAAAAGAAAGAAAGAAAAGAGAAGAGAAAAGATATATCCCACAAGCAATAAACATAAGAAAACTGTAGTGATTTTATAACTATCAGCCAAAATAAACTCTAAAAAAAGAGATACAAGAATATACTTGAATGTTGGTCACCTGAAAATAAAATGAGGTTAGAGAATGGAACGCTGAGGTTTAATCTATGCAGATAAACCTGGTAAAAAGGTTGTTCGTAAATCTTTGGAAATGAATATAAATGGTGAAAGCACATTACAGTGTTTGTAACTAGCAGTGCTAATACATGGGTATAATAGTGGTTGAAGTGGAAGGTCTAAGGTCTTGCATATAACTAGAATGAAAGCTAAAAATGTAACACAGGACTTTACAGCATATCGAAACCTCATGTGAAATATAAGTAAGGGTAATATTGCATATTTAAGACTGTTTTTCTTTGAAACAGAACAAATATACGTTAATGTTACAAGGTGTTAATATCGGGCAAAAATATAACCAAAACAAACTATGGACAACAGTGCATAGTAATATATTAATAATCTGCCATTATGGGTAAAAATAAAAAATAAGGAAATATACTAAGTGAAAGAAATGAAATAAAAGGTACTACAGATTGTTTGGCTCCATCTATACAAAATATAAATACAAATAAATTAGAGAGATTGAAATAGAATATCAGTTATGTATGTCAGGGGAAGGATAGAGAGATTGAGAGGTGATTATTAAGGGGTAGAGTTTGCCTGTTTGTCTGTTCTATGGTTTGTTGCTATTATTATTATTATTATTATTATTATTATAGTAATGAAAACACTATTATTGGTTGAAGTGATGAATGCACAACTCTGTTATTGTACCAAATACCACTGATTATACACTTTGGGTGGATTGTATGCTTTATGACTATATTTCAATAAAATTTATAAAATACAAAAAGAAGAGCCCAGAAGAGGAAAAGGAAAAAAAATGGTAGCAATAGTAACAGTAATAACAGTAACTCTTAGTTCTAAATAGTGACCAATTTGCCTCAAATTTGAGGATCTGTCTCTAAACCATGCAAAGAAAAATAAGCTGAAAGAAAAAATCAGATACATATATTAAGACATAGTTTCTTAGTGAGAATTTTCTTTCTGCCAGAATCTCTTTTGAAAAAGAAAAGCAAAAGATTGGCAGCTTACTTTGTGGCTGTTTTTATAAACAATTGTTATATGCTTTTAATAAAATTGATAATCATTCCAAAAGAAGAGAGACAAAGAGTACTATTTCATAATGATAAAAGGGTCAATACAGAATGAAGATATCACAATTATAAATGTATTTGCAGCTAATAACAGAGCTTCAAAATGCAGGTAGCAAAAACTGAAAGGAGAAACATAAATTAACACTACATTTGGAGATTCAATACTCCTTTCTCACTAATTGAGAGAACACATAGGAGATCATTAAAGATACAGAAATCTCAAATAAAAGTATCAACTTGAACTAACTGACCCTTGTAGAACACTCATCCAGCAACAGCAGAGTACCTAATCTTTCAAGTGCACATGATTCACCAAGATGAACCATAAACTTGACCACAAAATGAGTCTCAATAAATTTTAAAAGACTGAAATCATATAGTGTATGTTTTTGACCACACTGAAATTAACTTAGAAGTAAATGACAGAGTAGTATCTGGAAAATGCCCAAATATTTGGAAATTAAACAACATACTTCTAAAAAAACTCATGGAATAAAGAAGAAAGCAAAAGGGAAATTAGAAAATATTTTTAAGCAAATGAAAATGAAAATACAACATATCAAAACTGTATAATTAGTGAAGTGGGTGTAAAAAAAACTGTATTATATTACATAATAAGCAAAATTAAATTTGTAAAGTATTTTAAAATTAGAATGAAAAATAGAAAGTAGATTCTGAAACAATGTAACCATCAACATTTTCTTAGGATTGAATGAAATGAAGGTTTATTAAAAGTAAGTAAATATCATGATATAATCTTAGGCTTTTATAAAATTTGGTCTATATTTAGATGAAAAAACTGAGGCTTAAAGAGGTGAAATGCATTAATATGAAAGGGCAGAGTGAAAAGTGGGGAGCACATAATCTACAGATTCAACATAATACCTATCAAAATCCCAGTAGCCATTTTTGCAGAAATGGAAAAGCTGATCCTCTAATTCATATGGAATCGCAAGGGGTCCTGAATAGCCAGGGTCCTGAATAGCCAAAACAATTTTGAAAAAGAAGAACAAAGTTGGAAGACTCACACTCCCCAATTTCAAAACTTACTACAAAGCTACAGTAATCAAAATAGTGTTGTACTGGCATAAGGAGACACATAGACCAATAAAACAGAACTGAAAATACAGAAATAGATCCACACATCTATGACATTGATTTCTGGCAAGGACGCTAAGTACATGCAATGGGGGCAAGAATAGTCTCTTCAACAAATGGTGCTGGGAAAACTGGATATCCACATGCAAAAGGATGAAAGTGTAGCCCTACCTAACATCATATATAAAAATTAACTCAAAATAGATCATATAAGCGCTAAAACCACAAAACTCTTAAGAAGATAGGAGAAAATTTTCATGACCTTAGGCTCAGCAATGGATTCTTAAATATGACACCAAAAGCACAAACAACAAAAGAAACAATAGATAGATTCAACTTTAGCAAAATTAAAAACTTTTGTGCATCAAAAGGTATTATCAATAAGGTGAAAAAACCCACAGAATGGGAGAAAGTAGCTGCAAATCATATATCTGATAAGGGCTTAATATCCAGAATATATAAAGAACTCTTACAACTCAACAACAAAAAAGACAAACAACCCAATTATAAAATGAGCAAAGGACTTGAACAAACATTTCTCCAAAGAGGAGAGCATAAACGGCCAATAAGTTATTAAAAAGATGTTTAATCTCTCACTAGCCATTAGGGAAATGCAAAGTAAAAGCAAAATAAATACCACTATTATTTAATCACTGGAAAATAACAAATGTTGGAGAGAATGTGGAGAAATTGAAACCCTTGTGCATTGTTGGTGGGAATGAAAAATTTTGCAGTCACTGTGGAAAGCAGTATGGTTGTTCCCCTAAAAGTTAAATACACAATTGCCCATATGACCAGCAATTCCACTCCTAGAAACATATTCAAAAAAACTGAAAACAGGGACTCAGATACTTGTTCACAATGTTCACAGCAGCATTATTCTCAACAGCCAAAAGCTGGAAACACCCCAAATATCCTTCAACAGATAAACAGGTAAATCAAATTTGGTAAATACACACAATGGAATATTATTTGGCCATAAGAAGGAATGAAATTTTGAAACACGTTGCAACATGAACCCTGAAGACATTATACTGAGTGAAATAAGTAAAGCACATAAGGACAAATACTGTTATGATTTCACTTATATGAAATACCTAAAAATAGTAAATTCATAGAGACAGAAAGTAAATTATAGGTTATGAGGGCATGTGGAGATAGGAGAAGTGGGAGCTGTTGCTTGGTGGGTATACAGTATTTACAAATTTTGGAAATTTTTAAATAAAATAATAAACAAAAAGCAGAGGGGAAGGCAGATAGGCTAGTCATGGTAGTGGCTGCAGTGGGTTGCTCAAGTACTCACTGCTAGTGAGAGAGAGCAAGAATTTCAACCTAATACCAAAGGTAGGGAAAATGTTACCTTCATCTTTGGGCAAACGCAGAAATTGAATTCTATGCAAAGTAAGTGATGTAAATTCACTATAGCGTTAGATCCAGGCTTATATTTTCATCTACAATGTACTGAAAGTCTGACTAAAAGCCATTTTAAATTGCTTTTCTCAGTCTATGATGAATTTCCTTATAGCAACAATTTTATCACATGAGAAAAGTAGTCTCTCTGAGGATACAGTTTTGAAAAGAATATTTTATTTTGTTCAAATGTTTGAAAACATCATTTTATTTACAGGCAAATTCTCCTCAAAGTCAACTACTCTTTCTAAATCATTAAATAAAATATTTTAATTTTCTCACCCAATAAGCATATAAACTAAAAATTGCCTAAGAGAAACATAACCATCTTTGGGAATGTGTTACCTGTCAAAGTCAGAGTTCACATGCTCCATGCTTTTAATTATTCTAAGCACCTGGATATCTTGACTAATGACGCAAGGTGGCAACAATCCATGAATGTTCAATTGCTGTCTCTCTTCCAGGGTGAAAGCTAAGTCCTAGAGAAAAAATAAAAATACAATAATTTCAGAGGGAAAAAAAGACAAAAAAACTTACATGTATACATAAATAAAATCAAGTAAAGATATGGAATTAGAAATCAGAAGATCTGGTATCACTTTAATATGCCTATGTGACTGTGAGTAAATAATTTAATCTCTCCATACTTCAGTGTCTTCATTTTAAAAATTAGAATACTATCATATATTGAGAATTGTGACATTCAGATATTGTGTTAGGATGAAGTTAGATAATGGATGAGAGGAAAATATTTGAAGGCACACAAAGGAAAAAAGATATAATAATCATTATTAATATCATCAAATATACATATGAAGTGGTTATTATAATAGTAGTGGTTATTACAAGAGATTTTTAAATTATGACCAGGAGTAGGTCACCTATGACCAGATTGGAAAAAGTGTTATATATATGATCCTGAAGTACCTGTTCCAATACTCCTCTCCAGAGTTATCTCCTACTATTCTTACACATTCCTAAGCCATACAAAACTTCTCACCATTGCCTAAACACACCACACCCTTTTATTCCTTCATGATGCTGTGGATCAAGAATGTCTTTCTTCCTGCCTCCCTGCCTTTCAAATGTTCCCACCTCTCTAAAGCATTCCTAGACACACTCAAATCCATTGGGACACTATTATTATAACTATGTTATGTTATGTTAACATGAAATTGGACTGTAAAAAACAATAGTAATAATGTACTGGGGGAGTCAAAAAATAAATAAACAAGACAGAATTGATGGGTTGATGCAAAACCCCAGAACAGACCTAAGAGCGTTGATAGGGCGTAATAGGTGGGTAGGGCAGAGAAGGCAAAGTGGTCGCTGATGTAAGAGGATGAACTGGAAGACTGGAGATACTGAAGTCTGAAGAGGCTGTTACACAGGCTCCTTTGACTCAGCAGTGACTACTGTTCCTTTGGGTCTAGCACAAGTGCACCAACGTGAGCGATGGGTTCATTCACTTGACCCCGATGATGTTTCTAAATAACCTGGATGGATATGAAAGTGTTCACTAATTTTGAACTGGGTGTTTCTACACCAATCCTTCTCGGTCCCTGAATATTTCTTACGGTGGCAGAATGATGACTTCTGTGTTCTTGGGAAGTTTTTCACTCTGAGAAAAAGGACAGACAATTTGGTTCGTCAGAGAGAGAGACAACAGACTCGAATTGGTAGGAAGTGGGGGAGGCAGGTCAACAGATGAACAACTCTCTTTCTTATAGTTTTTTATATGAATAGGCTCATTAATTCATGTCACTGATGGAAAGGCTTATGCACAATTAGCCTCCTGAGTCAGAGGGGCAGCCTGCAGAGAGACAGATTTGTCCATTGAATGACCCCTGAAAGAGCTCTCTAGGTTGCCTGTAAGGGCTAGCTGGGACAAATGGCTCCAGATTCAATTTCAACCTCTTATAAGGTCTCCAGGTACTATCAGCACAGCTGAACTTCAAAGCTGGTTCTCTGAAGTTCAGTTGGAGGTCCTCAGTTGAGGGAAATCTGACATTCCAATATGTGTGAAAAGCAGCAGAATGATCCCTTTCCAAGAGGATAATCCACAGCATGTACAACTGTGCCTGGCCCTCCTCATGGATGACTGGAGAACAGGGCACCACACAGCCTGGCAGTCCTTTGCATACAAGTTCCAGGCTGCTCTGCTAACACTTATGATGTTGCCTGAATTCTATCCCTGCTATTTACTTTTTAAAAAAAGATTTATTTACTTACTTTTGTCCATTTTTATGCCCCGCCCCACCCCTGTTTTTGCTGTTTTTGTGTCCATTCGCTGGGCAATTCTCTGTGTCTGTTTCCTGCCCTCTCTTCTCCCTTCTTTTGTCTTCACCGGGATTCAATCCTGGGAACCTCCAATGTGGGAGAGAGGCATCCTACCACCTGCGTCACCTTAGTTCCTGGTTTTTTGGTGCGTTTTTCATATTGGCTCTCCCTTGTGTCACTCTCCTGTTACGTAATCATCTTGCTGCAAGGCTCGGTGGAGGCTGACGGCGCACCTACTCGCGGGGCCTAGCAGCACACCTGCTCGCGGGCCCTGGCGGCCCGTGCCTTCTATATTTTTCTTTATTTTTACCAGGAGGTCCCGGGGATCGAACCCAGGTCCCTCCATATGGGAGACAGACGCCCAACCATTTGAGCCACATCTACCCTCCTACTATTTACTTTTTAATTTGTGGTTCTGTCCTCCCACCAGAATGCAAACTCTATATAGCAAGGGAACTTTGTCTGTTTTTTTTTTTTATTTCTTTATTCCCAGGGCTTAAACTCAATTTCTTGAATAAACTAAATAGAAAAATTTTAATTGTTCAATTTTATATATTAATTTTTTAAAAAATAATAATACAATTTCTGCTCTGAAAACTGATTAACATATTCATTCTGGTAAATTATTTTTGGAATTTAAAGCAAATATTCTACAACCAGAAATGGAGATTTCTGTGAAAAAATAACATAATTTACAAGGCAGGGAAGCAGATATGGCTCAAGTGATTGGGCTCCCATCTACCATATGGGAGGCCCTGGGTTTGATTCCCTGGGCCAAGCGGTGAAGGCAAACTGGCCCATGTTGCGGAGAGCTCACAGCCCGCACCGCAGAGAGCGGACACAGCAAGATGATGCAACAAAGGGAGATGCAGAGGACAGTGAGAGATGCAGCAGATCAGGGAGCTGAGGTGGCTCAAGCAATTGAGTGCCTCTCTCCCACACCGGAGGTCCAGGGATGAGTTCCCGGTGCCTCCTAAAAGAAAAAGATGAGAAGAAAAGACAAGCAAATATGGAAAGAACACACAGCAAATGGACACAGAGAGCACTGCAAAAACAACAACGGGGTAGTGGGGGGATAATATAAAATAAAATATTAAAAAAAAAAAAAAGGAAGGCATACTTCACTTGTTAATCATATAACTGATAAGAATGATCAATAAAAGCAAGAGGCCATAATTCTTTGCAATTAGACAATTATATACATTAATATATTTGAAAAATAAATAAAATAAAACTCATTTTTTTCTTCCTAGAAATCAAGAGTAAGAGAAGAAAAAGCCAGGCTAAGATTAAAGTTTAAAGATCAACAAAATTGACAAACCCTTAGACTGACCAAGAAAAAAAGAGAGAAGATGCAAATAAATAAAATCAGAAATGAGAGGGGGGACATTACAACTGACCCCACAGATAAAGGAGAGATCATAAGAGGATACTATGAACAACTGTACACCAAAAGACCAGACAACGAAGACGAAATGGAAAAATTCCTAGAAACACACAAACACCCTACACTGACCCTAGAAGAAACAGAAGACCTCAACAAATCAATCACAAGTAAAGAGATTGAAACAATTATCAAAAACTTCCTGTGGCAGTTTGAGATTATTTTACAAATTCCTAAAAGAGAAAGATTATGCCTGTAAACTATTCTGCTGGGTGTGATACCCTTTGATTGTATTAAATTCAGTGAGGGGCCTCTGATTAAGTTTACTTGATAAAATCAGTTTAGGGCTTCTGATTGGGCTGCATCAGTAAGGTAACTCAGGTTGAGTCCCTGCCTGCTTGGTGGGCAGATATAAATGGATACTCACTCAAGAAGACACCAGGAAGAAAGAGTTCTGTCATTTTTGATCCTGGGATACCAGGAAAAGAGATGAGCCATCCGCCTGATAGTTTGGAGCTGACCTTGGGAAGACAGTCAAGACTGATACAGGAAGCCCTGAGAGAGAAGCTCTATGCTAACCTGCAGCTGAGATTGGGAAGAAGCTGGGCCCACGGAGTCTCAATAGGAAAAAGGAAGCCCAGGAGGGAGAAACCAAACAGAGATCAGTGACCATCTTGCTTCAACACATGGCAACTGACTTTGGTTAAGAAAGCAACCTTCCGTGGGACTCTTTAAGGCCTTGTAACTGTAAGATTTTACCCCTAAAAAATACCCTTTATATAAGCCAACAGATTTCTGGTACTTTGCATCAGCACCCCTTTGGAAGACTAAACACACCTCCCAAAAATGAAAACCCCAGACCGGGTGGCTTCACAGGTGACCTATACCAATCAATCAAAGATGATCAAATATCAATCTTGCTGAAGCTCTTCCAAAAAACTGAACAGATAGGAATGCTACCAAACTCATTCTATGAAGCTAACATCACCCTAATACCAAAGCCAGATAAAGATACTATGAAAAAAGAAAATTACAGGCCAATTTCTCTAATGAATATGGAAGCAAAAATCCTCAACAAAATACTTGCAAACTGAATTCAAAAGCACATTAAAAGAATTATACATGACCTTAGTCTTTTCCTTTCAACCACTGTCATACCCATATAATAGCACTACTAGTTACAAACACATGTTGTGCTTTCACCTTTTCTAGTCATTGTCAAAGATTAACATAGACAAGAAGTACTGCATATTGTATGATTCCACGCATATAAAATGTAAATATAAATGATTTATAAAGATGAAATTAGGTTAGTGGTTATATAGGGCTGAGGAAGGACAGAGGGATTGAGAGGTGACTGCTAAGGGGTGTGGAATTTTTCTTTTTAGAGTAATGAAATTATTCTAAAATTTTTTTGTGGTGATTAATGCACAACATTGTGATTATACTAAAATCCATTGATTGTATGGTATGTGAATATATTTCAATAAAACTGCTTTAAACAAACAAAAAAAAAGAATTATACACCACAATCCAGTGGGTTTTATTCCAGGTATGCAAGGGTGGCTCAACACAAGAAATTCAATTAATGTAAAAATGACATTAATAAATTGAAGAAAAATCACACACTCCTCTCGATTGATGCAGAAAGGCATCTGAAAAAAATACAGCATTCTTTCCTCATAAAAACACTCCAAAAGATAGGACTAGAAGGACACTTTCTCAACATGGTAAAGTGCATAAATGAAAAACCCACAGCTAACATCATACTGAACAGTGAAAGACTGAAAGCTTTCCCACTGAGATCAGGAGCAAGACAAGGACGCCCACTGTCACCACTGTTATTCAATATTGTGCTAGAAGTTCTAACTAGAGCAATTAGGCAAGAAAGAAATAAAAGGCACCCAAGTAGGAAAGGAAGAAGTAAAACTTTCGTTATTCACTAATGACATTATCCTATACATAGTAAATCCCAGAAAGTCCACAACAAAGCTACTAGAATTAATAGACAAAGTTCAGCAAAGTAGCAGGATACAAGAGAAATGTGCAAAATCATTAGCATTTCTATACACTACTAATGAGCAATCTGAGGAGGAAGTCAGAAAAAAAAATCCATTTATAATAGTGACTAAAAGAAGCAAATATTTAGAAATAAAGTTAACATAAAGAACCTGTATTCAGAAAACTACAAAACATTGCTGAAAGAAGCCAAAGAAGACCTAAATAAATGGAAGGACAATCCAGGTTCATGGATTGGAAGACTAACTCTTCTTAAGATGTCAGTCCTACCCAAACAGATTTACAGATTCAACATACTCCCAATAAAAATCCCAACAGCCTTTTTTGCAGAAATGGAAAAGCCAATTATCATATTTATTTGGAAGGGCACTAGAATCCCAATAGCCAAAAATGTCTTAAAAAGAATGAGGTTGGAAGACTCTCACTTCCTAACTTTACAGCATATTACTTAGCTACAGTGGTAAAAACAGCACAGTACTAGCACAAAGATAGATATACAGACCAATGGAATCAAATTGAGAATTCAGAAATAGACCCTCACATCTACAGTCAAGTGACAGTCAATAAGGCTGCCAAACCCAACCAGCTGGGTCAGAACAGTCTATTCAACCAATGGTATGGAGAGAACTGGATATCCACATCCAAAAGAATGAAAGAGGAACCCTATCTCACAGCTTATATCAAAATGAATTCAAAATGGATCAAGGAACTAAATATAAAAGCTAAACCATAAAACTCCTAGAAGAAAATATAGGAAAACATCTTCAAGATCTTGTGGTAGGTGGTAGCTTCTTAAACCTTACACCCAAAGCACAAGCAACAAAAGAAAAACATAAATGGGACCGCCTCAAAATTAAATACTTTTGTTCTTTCTTTTGACTTGTCAAGAAAGTAAAAAGGCAGCTTACTCAATGGGACAAAATATTTGGAAGTCACATACTGAAAGGGTTTGATGTCCATGTTATATAAAGAAATCATACAACTCAATGATCAAAAAGACAAGCAACACAATAAATGAGCAAAAGGCTTGAATGGACATTTTTCCAAAGAGCAAACACAAATGGCCAAAAAGCACATGAAAAAATGTTCAACATCATTAACTATTACTGAAATGCAGATCAAAACTATGAGATACCATTTCACACCTCACAGTATGGCCATTATTTAAAAAAAAAACAAAACAGAAAACTACAAGTGCTGGAGAAGATGTGGAGAAATAGGAACACTCACTGTTGGTAGGAATGTAGAATGGTACAGTATCTGTGGAAGACAGTTTGGCAGTACCTCAAAAAGTTGAATCTAGAACTACCATATGATCCAGCAATTCCATTATTAGGAATATATTCAGAAGAACTTAAAGCAAGGACAAAAACTGACATTTGCACACTGATGTTCATGGTAGCATTATTCACAATTGCTAAAATATTGAAACAGCACAAGTATCCATCAACCATTGAATGGATAAATGAAATATAGTATATACATACAATGGAATACTCTTCAGGTATAAAAAGAAATGAAGATGGGATGCATTTTACAATATGGATGAACCTTGAGGACATTATGTTGAATGAAATAAGCCAGACACAAAAAGACAAATATTGTATGGTCTCACTAATATGAACTAATACAATGAGTAAACTCAAGGAGGTAAACTCTAGAGTACAGGTTTCTAGAAGATAGAATGTGGGTTGTGAATGGGAGCTGATGCTTAATGCATATTGAATTTTTAATAAGGTTTATTATAAAAGTGTAGAAATGAATAGAGTTGGTGGTTAACACATTATAGTGAGTATAACTAACACTGCTGATTTATAAATGAGATTGTGGCTGAAAGGGGCAGTCGATGTAAATATCAATTGAAAGGAAACTAGAGAATTATCTAGGGTATATATAACATTGTGATTTCAGTGGTGGATGAAGATTGTGGTATTAAAATTAAGAATGTTCTTCTTTTACAAAGTGTTAAGAATATGGTGATACATGGGAAAACTACAACTAATGTAACTTACGGATGATAGTAAACAATAATGTAATATTTTTGCAACAATGGCAAAGAAGATATTACACCAATTCTAAGAGACAACAATAGGAGGTATAAAGGAGTAAAGGATTTTTCCTTTTTGAGTAAACTGTTCTAAAATTGACAGCATACCTCTATGACGAAAATGAGAGCCAAGGAGTGTACACTTTGAATGGATTGTACAAAGCATGGGATTCCCATTAGAAGATGGAGTGTGGTTAACAGAACGAATATGAGAACATTCTCTCATGAATTATAACAAATATATAATACTAATACAGGGTGTTAATAATCAGGTGGGTTGGGGGAAAAATACACCAACTGTAAAATATGGGTTATAGTAGCAATCTTTTGATGATGCTTTTTCATAGTTTGTAACAAATGTTTTACAACAATGCAAGGTGTTGTTAGTGGGATGATATATAGTAGCCCTATATGATGATATGCATGTTTGTTTTGTAAGTTCACAACTTTTACTACACACTTATTGTTTATGTATGTTCAATAAAATTTTATTTTTTAAAAAAGGATGATGTATGTCTGTTTCAAAGAATTTTTACCTTAACCTTATCCTTCAGGGCCTATCCAACAAAGATAATACATCTAATATATACATGCAGGATCTAACTTTCATTTAATTTCTACTGAGTCTTTTATATAGATGAAAAGATTAAGACATCTATACATATATTAGGTTTCCGGACCATCTGTAATTCTAATGCCCTAAAGGCATCTTCATATAATCTAGGTTCAACACTGGTTTTTCTCTTTTTCAGTTTTCCTTTTACTTCCCCTACTACTTAAAAAACCTTTGGACTAGGATCCACAGAGAGTCGAATGGCATGTTGTTTCACTGCTGAGGGCAGCAAATGGGACAACTATTCTTCTGGACTCTACTAATTAATCTATGTATACCTTCTTGAGAAAACAGTCTATCAAGCAGAAGTAAAAACGAAATTCCTGGCATAACTAGAGACTAATATTAGAAACAATGAAAGAACCTTTGCCCTCAGTAATTTCTCAGAAATTATTAACATAAAAACAGAATATAGTCTACGCTAACTTCTTCACTGTTTCCAATGAACTTCGGTATTTTGCCTTCTTTTTTATCTGAATAATGATGATAAATAAATCAAGTTGAATAGAAAAAGGAAGACACCACCTAAATCACAAAAATCTTGTAAGTCAAGTAATCTATACATACATGATAATTCATTATCACAGGACTTATTAATTTAAATGTTTCATTCCATGTTTGTATTAGGACAGAGATGTTTGTATGTTTTGTTCAAATGGTGTATATGCCTAGTACCTGGAATAATGCCTGGTACTTCATAGGCAATGAACAAAAATGTGCTTTATTAATTAATTAATTAATTTGCTATAACTATACAATTACTATTGTATGTTTTTGAGAAGCAGAAAAGAACAGAAGTAGAGAAGCAAGTGGAAAGTAATAATAACCACAAAAAAACTTGAAACCCAAAAGTTCTTCAACTGGTAAATGGAAAACAACTGAGGTGCATCCATGCCATAAGTCTCAAGTGAAAGGATCCCTCTTGAGAGAGACCTTGCCTGAACATCCTATGTAAAGTTGTTCCTCCTCAATCTCTATCAATTTACCTAGTTTCATTTTCTGGACAATAATTATCATTACCTAAGATTATATTATTTATTGTCAAGCTCCACCTCTAAGTGTCTCTTTGATATGGCCTGACCAGACACAGGGAGAAGGAGCATTAGGATGAAGCCCACAATCACAGCTATGACAGAGCTATGGAAGCAGCTTTGTGGTAAATGCAGAAGACAGTAAATTCTCCCAGACAGGCCCCAGAAAGTAGCACTGGGACCAGGGTTCCAACAAGAAGCAGCAGCCATGGTAACCAGGGGGAAACCAGTTCTACTATGCCTCAAACACTGGCATCTTACTAAGTGAAAAATGAATATCTAGAAGGGAAAGCAGAGAAGCTAAGAGAAAACCTCTACCTGGGAGTACTGACTGGAAAGTGGAAGTCTTGAGCAGTGATTGACTTTGTTCAAGCATAAGACACCAAGCAGAAAAATAGGTAGGATTGCTATTCCAACTCTCAGTATACTGTACTTTGCTAAGCACAGAGCTCTGCAGCACATGATGGAAAGGGGTCAGTCTGAGAATGGAATATCCATGTAAACTGAGAACAGGCAACAGATTAAGAGAAATGCTTGTACATGCTGAAATAAAAGTGGACATCTTTCCTGGGCCCTCAAATGGATTATAACTTAAGGGAAGGAAGGATTTCCTTATAATCCATGGAAAATGAGCATTTAAAAATTCAAAATTATTTGTATTAAAAATGGAAAAGAATATCAAAATGAGTTATATTTTAAGTTCTAAATAAAAAGTAATAATAGGAAATACAAACGATCCCAAGGAATTTCTAAATTATGATCACATTACACTTCTAACAGAATTAATATTTCTAGAAAATTTGTCTCTTACACTGGTATGGCAGAAAAAGGAATAGACCGTAGCTTACCCATCTTTAAAATGTGATAATTAGCACTATACCCATTAAATATGTGTCCCAGAGACTGAAATCTTCCATCTGTTCATATGCCAGCTGAGCCCTAAATCTCAGCAGAGTTGTAGCACCTACTCTCCCATTCATCTGACTCACCCAGGACAACTAACAAAAGGATGATGAAGGACAGCACCCATCCCAAAAAGAAAGAGAGTATCTTCAACTGCAAGGCAAGATAGTTCCATCCATCCAAGTACCCTCTCAACTGGAAGCAGAGCAGGCATCACCATCTCAAAATTCTCAAGGTTGAGGAATGAACAAACATAAGAAGGGTACGCAACTATGGACTAAAGTAGACTTATTCTAGTAATGCAAGACCTTGTAACATTGATATAAAGGCAGTGGTCACCAGAGGTTCTCAGGGGAGGGAGAGGGAAGAATAGGTGGAACATGGGGCATTTTGGGGACATTGGGATTGTCCTGCATGATATTGCAATGACAGATACAGGCTATTATATATTTTGCCAAAACCTATAAAATTGTGTGGTGCAAAGTGTAAGCCATAATGTGAGTTATAGACCATGGTCAGTAGCAATGCTTCAATATGTGTTCATCAATTGTAACAAACATACCACACTAATGAAAGATGTTGTTAAAGGGGAAAAGTGTGGGAGGGGGTGGAAAGGGGTATATGGGAATGCCCTATATTTTCAATGTAACATTTACGTAATCTAAACCTTCTTTAAAAATTAATTTTTTTTTAAACGTGATGATTCACCTACAAAATTCATCATTTTCATTAGATCATCCTTATTTCCTATAAAGTACATTTTTTATATATTATAGGTAACAATAATCCACACTCTTGAAATTTACATACACCCTTTACCAGCAAATGTGAAAGCATGAAAACATAATAAGGCAAAAGAACATATTATTTGGATTTAAGTCCAAAGTTGAATCACAAGTAGATGCTATTTAACAGAATGATTTTTAGCAAGTACTTAAGGTGTCTGGGGTTAAATAAGAGTCTCTCCTCAATTTCTGTATCTGCTAAATAAGAGCAATCAAACAAACATTGTATACATGGTATATGTTAGGTGAACCTCATTGGATTTTCGGAAGGACAAAATGAGACCCAATATTTTAGTACTCTATGCAAAGTATAGTGTTATATAAATGTTTGTGTTACTAATAGTTTTAAAATGACGTCATGTATGTGCAGGTACTAAGTAAATACGGGCTTTTCTTATTCTTCACATCCCAGTTCCTCAGTTTAAGAATCAGTTTTTAAAGACCAAGCTCAGTACTCTGTGAAGAAGCAATTTTGTTCCATACTAGAGGATTTTAACCTAAAATCCCAATCACAGACCCTAAAGGGATCAGTGGATATAATTCAGGACATCTTTTTTTGCTAACTCTATGAAATTTAGTATTTCCTTCCATTATAAATGAAGACAATAAAGAAGAGAAATATTAGAGCATATATTGTCTTCAATAAAAATAAAAAACATTTTACATCACATTATAGTAGTTGCAGGTATCATTAACTATCATTTCATTTCATGATTACCTTGAAACTACAGTAATTGTTTGACCCACAATAAGTTTTGGTTTTTTTTTTTAACAACACGAAGAGGAACATAGGTTGTAAGTGTTGACAACTGTCATACTGAAGTCTTTAAAAAATAAAATTTTGGGAGCAGATGTGGCTCAAGCAGTTGAGCACCCGCTTTCCACATGGGAGGTTCTGGGTTCGTTTCCCAGTGCCTTCTGAAAAAACAAAGACAGACAACAAGCAAAACAAACGAAAAAGCCAACTCAGGGAAGCTGATGTGGCTCAGTGGTTGAGTGCCAGCTTCCCACATACAAGGTCATGGGTTCAATTCCCGGCCCTTATTTATTACTTATTAAATAAGTAATAAGTAATAAACAAATAAATAACAAAATAAAAATTTACTTTAGATTGCCCATATTTAAATATAGTGTCTTCTTATTTAACTTTTTACTAAAGAGAGCTATATCTTATATATTAATTTTATTTTTTATAATTTTGGTATCTGTATTTCATCAATGGTTTCCTTTTTAACACTATGTGTTCTATTTATTTAAAGCCATTGCTTTAAGGAGTCCTAAGTCTCCACCAAACTTCCAAAGGGGTCTTCAGCACAAAACATATTTAGAACAGTCACAGAATTGTGTTTCAATTTTATAAGAGCTATACACTGCATACATCAATATGATATTCCCAGAAATGCCACAAGGTGGCTTTTTTGTTTCAGATAGATCCACAGCTGAAATTTTCAAGAATGTTGTTTGTCTCTTTTTACAGTTACCTTATGGGAGGTTGTGAAGCTCACAAAGTATTTTTCAACAAATATTTATTGAGTGAATGTTTATACCAGGCACTATACCAAAGAAACAGGGACGTGTCAGATATGGCTCATAACCTCATGAAGTTTATAAGCTAGAGAATTTAACAGGGTATCATAGAACAGCAACACAAATAACTATAAAATAACAATTGTGATAAGAGAATATAAGGGAAGAGAGATTAAGGAGAAAGGAGATAAGGGAAAAGAAAAAGGGAAAACTTAAGCTCTAACCTAATTTCGAGGGTTAAAAGGAAAGGCCTTATTTGAACAGTGATGTTAAAATGAGATTTGAAGGACAAGCAGAGTAGGAGTTGACCAAGTAAAAAGCTGGGTGTAAGGGGTACAGGAAACAGCATGGGCACAAATCCTGATGCAGAGAGAGCACTGTGGGAATAATGATGAAAGATGACACTGGAAAGAAAGGCAGGAACAAGAGAAGGGAAGTCCCTGTTACCAGGTGTATTAGTCAGCCACTGGGGTGCTGATGCAAAATACCAGAAATCGGTTGGTTTTTATAAAGGGTATTTATTTGGGGTAGAAGCTTACAGTTACCAGGCCATAAAGCATAAATTACTTCCCTCACCAAAGTCTATGGCCACGTGTTGGAGCAAAATGGCTGCCAACATCTGCCAGGGTTCAGGCTTCCTGGGTTCCTCTCTTTCCGGGGCTTGTCTCTCTCCAGGCTTAGGATTGCTTCTCTCCACAAGGCCAGCTGTAGACTATCAGGTGAATGGCTCATCTCCTCCTGGGGCCTTCTCTCCTTCCTCATGACCAAGCTCCTCTTTCCCAAGCTCCAGCATTAAAACTCCAACATCAAAACTCCAACTAACTCCTCTGTTCTACCATTCAGTTTTATCTCTGGGTCCCCACCCACAAAGGGGCAGGGACTCAACATCTTACTGACATGGCCCAATCAAAGTCCTAATCATAACTTAATCACGCCCAGAGGAACAGACCAGTTAACAAGCATAATCCAATATCTATTTTTGGAATTCATAACTATATCAAACTGCCACACCAGGTAAAAAAAATTTTAACTTTATCCTAAGAGTAATGGGAAGCCCCCATTCCTTCCAGACTAGTTATTCCATTTCATGAAAACACACACAAGTCAACTAACAGCACTCAATCAACAATATTTACTAACCACCATATTAAGGAAGCTAGTTCATTAAACAAAGAGAAAACAATGTTTCAGAACCAGTTCCAGAGTGCCAGACAGATGATAGAGGGTTCAATCTGGGATCATGATTCTCCACTGTTCTTCTTTGACTCAGTATGATTCACATATATAAATCTTCAAATGTAACATTTTTCTTTACAACAGAACCTCATACCCACTACACCAAGGACACAGCAAATTCATGCACTACAACAATATCTTTTTAACTTAAGAAAATTAACCTTAAAGGTACATTTCATACAATATCTCTAAAAGAATATACACTGGAAAACCAGTCGCTGGAAACAGTGGTCACCTCTAGGAAGGAGACGTGCTACCCTCAGGCACAGAAGTGCAAGGGAGACAGAC
>JAQZBX010015792.1:18244-37262 GCA_029593785.1 Cabassous unicinctus
AAAAAAAAAAAAAAAAAAAGAGTACTATATCATTATTTACATTTGTTAAATCTCTATTCTCTTATGTCTGGCAACTTCAGGCCATGGCAGAAACTGCTAATTACTTATCACAACATCTAATCTCCCTTCCTGTGGGAGGTTGAATAATGCACCCCAAAAAAGACATGTCCAAGTCTTAATCTGCTTTCCTATGAGTGTGAACCAATATGTAAATAGGACATTTGAAGATGTTATTATTACTTCAAGTGTGGCCAAACTGAAGCAGGGTGGGCCATGCTCCTTAAAAATCCTTAATCCTGGAGGCTTTATAAAGAGAGGAAATTCAGACACAGTCAGTAGAAGCCAGAAACCAGATGAAGCAAAAATTTACTGGAAACCAGAACAGACATTAGGAGAGGGAGAACCATGTGGCGGAGGACTGCCATCCCCAAAACACTACCGATTGTGGGAGAACTCAAGGCCTTGCCGACATCTTGATTTTGGACTTCTAGCCTCCAAACTGAGCCAATAAAATCTTGTTGTTTAAGCCAACCCACTGTATGTATTTATCATAGAAACTCTGGCAAACCACAACACCTTCGTTTTCAGTAAGAGAATCCCAGTATTATCTAGGAGTGGCAGCACACCTAGATAAAATAGTATATTTTCTGATTCCCTTGAGTGGCCATTTGACTGAGTTCTGAACAATGATAAGTAAGTCAAAGTGTTGTATGGGATGTGCAGAAGGCTCTTTAAAGACAGCTGACTCTGCTGGAAAGTGGGCCTTTTTGTATTTCTCCCACTTCTTCCAGCAGCCATCATGGAGCATGTACATGATAGCTATAACCTCTAGTCAGCTTGGACCATGTAATGACCTTATATATGGTAGAGGAGAAAAATAGAAGCCTGTGTTCCTAATGACTCTGTGGACTCACCAAACTGCCATGAACTGTGTACTTCTGATTTCGTTCATGTCGGAGAGAAATAAGCTGTATCTTGATAAATTAACTGTTATTTGGATTGTTGTTATATGTGCAAAATCTAATCCTAAACTGATACTCTAGCCATCCATATACCCACTAAAGGAGAGAGCTTCTCTAACTCAAACCCAACAACATGGTGCTATTATAAAAGAGGGTACTGTCTATTCCTCCAGCAAAATGAAATGTGACCTGTGAAGAGGGTATAGCAACATCTGGAAGGTAGAGCAGAGTACTTGGAGAACAATCCCACATTTATCCATTCGAAAAGCTTTTACAGAATTCTTATTATATTCTAGGTCCTATAAGTAACTAGATTGACAGATAAAGCAACCATGCAAATCAGCACAACACTCCAATCCATCTCCACCATCAAGAAATTTTGAACCTTGCAAATCCTGTGGTACTCTCCTTTCACAGCATAAGGCATACAGATAACAAAAAGATATTAAAATGGCAAAAACATCTTTCTAAATCCTAAAAATACAGAAATATTAATTTGTGGAGTTATTACATGAATCTTTCCACCAAACATTTAACATTAACATTTAACATTAAGATTGATTTGACTACAGAAAATACATACCCAGGAAATGGGAAAATATGTGAATATAAATTTGAGAATAGATTCCCTGACTTGTTTTCCTGTAACTTAAAATCAAGTTAGAGTCTTTCATCAATTGTTAACAAATGTACCACACTAATGCAAGGTGTTAATAATAGAGAGGGTATATAAGAACATTCTATATTTTCTGCATGATTTTTCTGTAAACCAACAACTTTTCTTAAAAGACACACACACAAACTAGTTAAGGTGTTCCAGTCGACCAAAATGGTGACATAAAATGCTCCAGGGTACAGTTACCCCACAGATTCTTTGACCAACTGGCAAAAACTGGCAGAGCCATCTTCATCAAAAATCCAGAAAAGAGTTAAAGGGTTATAGTTACTGGGTAAGTGCCAAATCAAGAAAATGAAGCTTTAAAACCAGTAGGTGAAGCTTTGACACCCATGCTAGTCCCTCCTCCCAGGCAGTGTGGAACCAGCCTGAGCGCCAAATGTGGGTTCCAGCCCTGTTCCAGAATGAGAAGAGTAACACCTATCCTCATATTAGAGAGCCTGGATGTCTGTACTACTCTATTGGGTAGCAGTCTCCAAACTGAACCAGAAAACCTGTCTTAGGTTGGTCCACCCACGACTTGCCTTGTAAGCAGAAATTTTAGCTTGCAGACAGCTAAAGCAGTGCAAAACGAAACACACAATTAAATCAAAATGGCCTGGGGAACAGCCCAGTCTAGAGTACTAGGGAGAAGAATGCTCTCCACAGCCTACTCTCCCCTCTTCTTCCTCTCCATCATCCTTCCCTCCATCTTCTCCCACCTCCCTTTCCCTCCCCACCTTCCAACCTTCTTCCAGCCAAACAGGCAGTATCTTTAATGTTATTGATCCCCCACTCCCACCCCTTACCAAACACACCATTTCCTCTCAGACCTTGGGTGCAGAGAGGTTTCAGTTAATCACCTTTACAGTTCATAGCAAATTATCATCATTGTTCTGCACAGGTCTTGACAGACGTAGCTGTTTATTTCCTTTTATTCTCATTCCCCCTCCCATTCTTTCCCCTCAGAGTCTACATTCTAAGGTGTTTAATATGCATGCTTTTGTTCGCATGTGTTCTTGCAAAACATGTATTGTAGAATCGTATACATGTAACGCAAACATATGGGTATGATAGTGGTGTGTTTTATGTTGCTGGTTTTTTCCTTTTATTTGGAGTAATGAAAATGCTCTAATATTGATTGAAGTGACAGATTTTGCACAACTCTGTGATTATACCAAATGTCATTGATTGTATACTTTATTTTTTTTTTACCAGGAGGTCCCAGGGATCGAACCCGGGTCCCTCCATATGGGAGACAGACGCCCAACCATTTGAGCCATATCCATCCCCCTGATTGTTCACTTTAGATAATTTGTGTAGTTTATGAACAACAAAAAATAATAAGGCTTGAGGGAAAAGACACCAAATATAAGAAGATATGAACTATATTTAGTAATAATACTTTGGCGATGCTCTTTCATAATTTTTAACAAATGTTTCACAACAATGCAAGGTGTTGGTGGGAGGGTGATTGATGTACAGGAGCCTTGTGTGATGATATATATGCATGTTTGTTTTGTAAGTTCACAACTTTTACTATACACTTACTGTTTATATATATGCATGTATGATTGATATACTTCAATAAAATTTTTAAATGGAAAAAAATGGCCTGGGGAAGAGGATTAAATGCATTAAGTCACACAATATAGTACCCAAGAGGGCCAAGAGGGGGAGAAAGTCTATTTCACAAGGAGTAGAGGGGGCATTTAAATTCCTGTAAACTGGAGAACTCCTAAGGCCAGCAGAAAGCACAAGCCCTGGATAAGAAACAAATTCAGAAAAGACAGAAAGGACCTTGTACTTCACATTTGCATCAGGCTGATCTTCTAGATAGGAAGAAGAAACTCTGAAGGAGAACAACAGCTAAGGGGAACCAATTTGCAAAGATCATGAAAGGTGTTTTTTAATGTGTTTGTTTTTATTAGCTCCTGGCACTCAAGCAAACTTCAGCTATAGCACTACTGGATACAAACTTAAGGAACAGCCATTGCAGGGACTAAATCCCAGAGTTAACACTTCAAAATAGTAAAGAGTACAGTGTACAATAAAAGATTACAAGACAAAAAAATAGGAGATGATGGTCCAACCAAAGGACCAAGATAAAAATCCAGAAACCATCGACAAAGAGGACCAGACTTTGGATGTATCAGACAAAGACTTAAAAAAAAAATGATCTTCAATGTGCTCAAAGAGATAAAGGAAAACATGGAGAAGACTAAAGGATATTAGGAAAACAATGAATGAACAATATGAGAATCTCAATAAAGAGACAGAAAGTTTTTAAAGGGACCAAACAGAAATAGGAGAGTTGAAGACCATACTAATGGAAATAAATCCCAAGAGGGTTCCAACAGCAGATGGGAGCTAGCAAAAGAAATAATCAGTGAATGTGAAGATAAGACAATTGAAACGATTCAGGTTGAGGAGCAGAAAGAAAACAATGAAAAAAAGTGAAGAGAACCTAAGAGACCCATGGGACACTATCAAGAGTATCAATATATACATTATGGGAGTCCCAGAGGGAGAAGAGAGATGGAGGCGGGAGGAATATTCAAAGGAAAAATGGCAGAACATATCTCATATTTAATGAAAAATATGAATATGCACATTCACAAAGCCAGTGAACTCCAAACAGGATAAACGCAAAGAGAATCAAACCAAACCATATAGTACTCAAACTGTCAAGAGCCAAGGACAAGCTGCAAGAGAAAAGCAATGAGCTATGCACATGGGAAAATTAAATGCTGATTTTTCATCAGAAATCATGGAGGCAAGAAGATAGTGGGACAAAATATTTAAAGTGTTGAAAGAAAACAAATGCCAACCAAGGACTTTATATCTAACAAGACTATCTTTCACAAATGAGGAACAGAATAAGACATTCCCAGATAAACAAAAGCTGACAAATTCATCACCACTAGCCCTGCCCTACAATCAATGCTAAAGGGAGTTCTTCAGATAGAAAGAAAAGGACACTAGACCATGGATCAAAGGGCATAACAAAATAAAGACCACAGGTTAAGGTACCCACCATTTCAGTAAATATAAATTCCAGTACTACTGTACTTATTTTTTAGTATATAATTCCACTTCTTCCTTCTTACAGGTTCCAAATGCAAAAAGTAATGATAAATCTATGGTTTTGAACATACAATGTATAAAGATATAATCTGTAACATGTACAATAAAAAGATAGGAGGATGGAAGGCCATAGGAATAGTGTATGCTTATGCTATAAAAGTTGGTATCAAAATAAATGTAACTGGGAGCAGCTGTGGCTCAGTTGGGTGGGCTCCCACTTACCATGTGGGAGGTCATGGGTTCGATTCCCAGGGCTTACTGGTGAAGGTAAGCCAGCCTGCGTGGCGCAGTGAGCTGGCGCAGCAAGATGACGCAGCAAAGGGAGACAAGCAGACACAGAAAATGCAAAGCAAAATGGACACAGTGAGCACTAGCAGCAAGGGGGGGATAAATTAATTAATTAATTAATTTTAAAAAATTAAATGTAACTACTATAGATTTAGGATATTAAATTTAAGCCCCATAGTAACCACAAAGAAAATATATGAAAAAATATAACAAAAAAAAATGACAGAGCTATGGGTGGCTCAAAAGGTCCAAGGTTGGGGGAGATAGAGGAAAAGAGAAGAAAGAAAAAAATCTTTGATGGAGCAGCCACTGATATGGAAAAAAAACAGAAAAGGAAGGTATCCTGGAAGCCATGAGATGACAGTTTTTCAAGTAGGAGAAATTATCCTACATGATCTGAGGGGACCTGATTCAATTAGTTAAAAGCCTTTAAGAATAAAACTGAGGTTCCCGGAAGGGAAGAACTTCTGCCTGTGGACAGCAACTTCACCCTGTCCCAAAGAATGCCACACTGTCCTTTCTGACTGTCTGCCCTACATATTTTGACTTGCTTCAGAAAGACTTTCCTAGACAGTCTCCCAATTGTGACTTTTCTTAGGTAAAATTTTCTGGCGGTGAGAATTTTTTTTATCTCTAAAATTCAAGCAGAGCATCTGGAAGAAAAGACCCATAACAAAACAATCTTGGACCTAAATCAGCATGGTCCGAAGCTGGTGATGACATCACAAAATCAAAGAGCCACAGAGGCCCATCTATTTCACAGAATTGCTAGACTGGCTCCACCCAAAATGTAAATCCACCTTTGGAGGATGCCATCCATGGCATGAGCTTTGAGAAGACCATGAATTTCAACGCTACAATTTTTAACCCAAGATGCACAATATCCATACTATCTACAACCTCTCTAGGGCACAATGACACATGAAAAAGGCTCAGATGCTACTCAACCTCCAGACCTTGCTATACAAAAACAATCAGCAATGTTTCACAAAAAAAATCCAGAAAAATCAAATAGGAAACATGGTAAAGATGAAAGGATGGGAGAAAAGAAATGGGAAGAAGGAGAAGGAGAAGCAGCAGGAGGAGCAGAAGCAAGAAGAGCAGCAGCAGCAAAAGAAAAAAAAAATCTATATCTCAAGAAAAACTTAGCCCCTGAATCTCACATGGACACTCAGTGGGCAAAGTTCAAGTTAAACAAATGCCCCAGTGCATGAGACCATCAATCACTCTCATTTGAGTTTTGCATGACAGATAAACAGGTAAGTCAATGGTAATATGAAATGAGGAAGAAATACAGTAAAGAAATGTCCAAATTGAAGCATAACAAAAGACACAAAAGATGCTGAATATATTTGGTGATTGTCTTTGGGACAGCCTCTATTGACAGAACCTCATTTGATTTTGGAAGGCACTATGATAAGAACAAAAACAACATTTTTAATAGTGATTATGGGGCAAATTTTTATGTATTACTTTACTCAATCACCATTCCATCCCATATATGAGGAAATTGAATTGCTGGAAAATAGTGTGACTTCATTAATAAGTACTTCTTCTAAATGTCTGTACTCCCATCTCTCAACTTCAGATCCTATGTGCTTTCAAGAATAACATGAGAAAAATCCAGGCTATATTAATTTGTATTTTACATGAAATGTTTATATCCTTAATGTTTGCTATTAAAATTTCAATGTGATAATAAAAAAACAGAAATGACAAAGGACTCATAATGGTAATACCTAAAAAATCAAATAAATATGAAAGTAGATATTAACAGAAGAACTGAGGGCCAAAAAAGGTATAAGACTTTAAAAGACCAAATAGCAAAATGGCAGAAAGTTGTGCATTATCAGTAGTTAATCTAAATGTAAGTGGTTTAAATATAAAGGAGTAAACCGTGCCTTTAAAAGACACAGGTTGGGAAGCGGGAGTGGCTCAGTCGATAGAGCCCCCGTTTACCATATGGGAGGCCCCGGGTTCGCTTCCCGGGGCCTCCTTGTGAGGGCAGGCCGGCCCGCGCAGCCTAGTGGGCTGATGCAGCAAGCCCTCACAACAGGAAGCGGGTGTGGCTCAACCGATAGAGCCCCCGTTTGCCATGTGTGAGGCCCCGGGTTCGCTTCCCGGGGCCTCCTTGTGAGGGCAGGCTGGCCCGCACGGCGCGAGGGGCTGATGCAGCAGGACCTCACAGCAAGGGGAAGATAAGCAGACACGGAGAAGACACACAGCGAATGGACACAGCAAGCACAAGCAGCAAGGGGGGGAATAAATAAATAAATAAATAAATCTTTAAAAAAATTAAAAAAAATAAGAGACACAGGTTGGCAGGAAGAATAAAAAATCATGTCCCCCTATTGTCCTAGATGACCCTGGGAAAACCTCCAAGAACAGCTAGGTGGGAACCGATAGAAACCTGGGATGAAAGGGCCCAGGGAGAGGGGAGCTTTACTACTGAATTAAAACCAAATATTTGAAGCATAACTTCCTAAATGCACCTTTCTGCATAAAAACCGGTTAACCCAATAATGCCCAGATAGCTTTTCTCTAATTTATATATATATATATAAATGTGTTTCCAAGAACAAGTTGCATATTACAGGCAACACTGATCCCAGAAGAGATCTTAAAAACAGCAAAAGTCAGATAGGTGGAATGATGGAAAACCATACCAAAAGAGTGAGCATTATAGTCAAATTAGTGAGTTTTATGTTTCTGTTGGTGTGTCTAATTCTATTTGTATCTGTTGGTTTAGTATATGTTTTCAAATCACCAGATGATATTATCAAATTAACAAATGAAAATTCTCAAAAGAGCTCTATTCAAATTGCTAAAAATTAAATAAGCACTTATATATGTAAATGCATACCCCTGGAGCCCAAATTAAGAAAAGCCAAACAGGATAATAAAGGTCACATAAAAATCTGACTAAAGAAACAAAAGAAAGAAAAATAAATAAAAAGATTGTCTCAAATTATTCTATCATCTTTCTATAGCCTATCCTACCCCCAAGTTCTTCTCCTAACCTTGACTGAATTGAGTGATTCATTAAAACTGGTCTAGGAAACTATGGGGCGTGGGCTGGATGTGGAAAGATACAGGAGATGTGAGTTAAGCTTAGAATTCTGCCTACCAGGTGTTTCTACCCAACTCCTGAAGGGCAAGTTGGTGTGGGCCATGAGACCAAAGGACACACCTGTCACAGGTCAGACATAAGCTTTATTGAGACTTACGAACAGGAGAGAGTCTCCAGTGGCAGCCAGTTGCAGAATGATAGTGCTCCACAAAGAGACAGGAAAATGAGGGGGTGATATAAGGGGTTTCAGAACAAGGACATTCCATAGGGTATGAAAACAGAGTTCCTGCTAGGGTCATGTGACATGTACACATGGGGTGTGGTGATGTTTTCACTACACTCATAGGAAGGATGTATACCAAGGGCATTTACTACTTGGGGAAGATTATAGTTTACAATATCATCTATTCATTCCCTCCCCTCTGGGAAGAGTTGTTAACTTTTAACTTATGCCCAGGTCACACAGGCAGCTACGTGCTGAGGACTTAGATGGGGCCCAGGGTCCCCACAACTTTCTAACCCAGTCTATGAGGGCATCATAGATGTAGCCCAGTGGTTAAGCGCCTGCTACCCATATACGAGGTCCCAGATTCAATCCCCGGTACCACCCCCCAAAAAAATTAAAAATGATAAATGGACAAACAGAATATTATAGACTAAACCTTGATTTAAATAATCTGTCCTGTGAGTCTCCAATTAAATTTTTTTTAAGATTTATTTATTTAATCCGCCCCCCGCCCCCCCATCGTTTAGTACTCGCTATCTGCTCTTTGTTCATCATAGTCTTTTTTTTTAAGAGGCACTGGGAACCAAACCCAGGACCTCCCATGTGGGAGGGAGGCACCCAATCACTTGAGCCACTTCCACTCCTTGCTTGTTGTGTCTCTCATTGTGTTTCTTCACTGTGTCTCTTCATTGCATCATCTCGATGTGTCAGCTCACCACACCAGCCCATCACATCAGCTCACTATCTTGCACATCTTCTTTAGGAGGCACTGGAAACCTAACCTGGGACATCACATGTGGTAGGCAGGCGCCCAACTGCTTGAGCCACATCCACTTCCCACCAATTTTTTTTTGAACAATTTATTGAAGTATATCATTCATATATGAACATATATAAACTAACTGTTCAGTAAACATTGTGATCTTACAAGACAAACATGCATAACATCATACAGGGCTCCCACACATCACCCCCTGACAAACATCCTGCATTGTTGTGAAACAATGTGCCACCTTAGTTCCTGGTTTTTCAATGCATCTCATTTTGGCTTTCCCTTGTTCACTCTGTTACGTCATCATCTTGCTGCGTGGCTTGCAGGGCCTGATGGCTTACCCGCGGACAGGGCCTGATGGCTCACCCGCTCGCAGGGCCTGGTGGCCCACATGCCTTCCATATTTTTCTTTTTTTAATTTTTACCGGGAGGTCCCGGGGATCGAACCCAGGTCCCTCCATATGGGAGATGGATGCCCAACCACCCGAGCCACATCTATCCCCCTGCTGTTATCTCTTAAGGTTGACCAAAAATACCCAAAGTTGCAGTCTTTTTCCATACAGGATGGTTATATATTAAATCAGGCTTAGTTTATCACCAGCATTAGGGTCTTGGGACACATGCATGGTTTCTAATACAGCGAATGTTTAGCCTACCCTGATTATCACAAAATCAGGACAGCGAGAATATTCGCATCCAAGTAAATTTTAACAGCCTTGACATGAGAGTAATTAATAACGCAGATATACTTCCAGGAAGATGGCGGACTAGAAAGATATGGGACTCTCTTCTCTCCCAGAAAAATAGCTAGAGGACAGGCAAAAACGGCCTGGAAAAAAATCTTCTAGGGTTTAGGACACCAGGGGAAGGCTGGACAATGCCCAGAAAAGAGAAGGACAAAGGAAAAGAATTGCAATGGCAAAACTGTGTTAAAAACTGTAGCTGCTACTGCCGGCACCTACCTCCACAGTAAAGACACTTTTGAATACTCAGGTCTCTGGGCCAGGGGCTACAGAAAAAGGGGGCCCCAGGGATCCACCTCCCCAGGAAAGGGAGAGAGAGGGATACAGCCTAAGGCTGACTCAGCTTTTGATGGACAAATTTGGTCTTCTGTGTCCCACGGCCCTTCCAGGCCAGATGGAATGGTGCCATTGTTTGCCTTGGGAGCCAGCTCGGGACTAAAGAGATCTGAGGCTAAAAGAGATCTGACCCTCTCAATCTCCCTCTCTATTAACCAGGACTGATTGTTGAGGACACAGAGGGGAGTGGAATTATTTTCTACTTGGGGAAAAGGGAGGAGGCTGCTAGGATAGGTTGGAGAACAGTCTCTGAGAAAGTTTGAATTACTAGGCTCTTAGCCTCCAGGCAGGATCCTCTATCAAATTGATCCAGTCCATGTTGCATCAAGCACACTCCGACCAGGCATTGAACTGAGAGGGTTGCTGAGGCAGTGTGATATTATTCATGAATTCCAGAAAGAGATATAGATTAAGTTTGTAAACTGGTGTGTTCCTCTAGGCGTGATACCCTTTGATTGTATGAAATTCACAGGTTTTACATTTACTTGATTATGTTATGATTAGGGCTTTGATTCAACTACATCATTAGGGCCTGCAGGGTTGAGTCCCCGCCCCCTTGGCGGGCTATATAAACTGACACTCAATCAAGGAGATACGCGAGAAAAGAGGAAGGAAGCTCCATAGACACCAAAGAGGATCCTGTGGCCCCGGGAAGAGAGATGAGCCATTTGCCTGATAGTCTGCAGCTGAAGAAAATAGAGCAGGGAAGCAGATGTCTACCACATGGGAGGCCCCAGTTTGGTTCTCAGTGCCTCCTAAAGAAGACGAGCAAGACAGTGAGCTGATGCAGCAAGCTTACACAACAAAGTAACATAACAAGATAACGCAACAAGGAGACACAATGAGGAAACACAATGAGAGGCACAACTAGCAGGGAGCGGAGGTGGTTCAAGCAATTGGGTGCCTACCTCCCACATGGGAGGTCCCGGGTTGGGTTCCCAGTGTCCCCTAAAAAAAAAAGAAGACGAGCAGACACAAACAGCACACAACAAACAGACACAGAGAGCAGATAGCAAGCACAAACAACGAGGTGGGTGGGAGAAATAAGTAAATAAAAAAATAAACCTTTAGAAAGAGCAACTGAGCCCTATTTCAGCCAACAGCTGAGACTGGAAGAAGCTGGGCCCACAGAGCCTTAAGAGGAAAGAGAAAGGCTGAACACTTGCAGATATCACCTGCCATCTTGCGTCAACACGTGGCAACAGACTTTGAGTGAGAAAATACCTCTTATGGTACCTTGAGTTGGACTCTTTAAGGCCTTGTAAGTGTAAGCTTTTACCCCAAATAAATACCCTTTATAAAAACCAAAAGATTTCTGATACTGCACCTCAAAGGACTTTGTCCAAAGGGTGAAAAGGCAGCCAACTCAATGGAAGAAAATATTTGGCAATCACGTATCTGATAAGGGTTTAATATCCATGATATATAAGGAGATCATACAACTCAATAATAAATAAAAAAAACTACCCGATTAAAAAATGGCAAGTGTTTGCTGCTGCTTGCTCGCACTAGCGCTGGCTCTTGCTCGACGCTCAGCCTGAGGGGAAGGGGTAGTGAGGAGGTCTCTGTGCCATGGCTCAAAACAAACTGCCCACAAATCGACTGGCAGTAAAGCCCCCCAGAAGCAGCTGGCCACTAAAGCCGCGTGCAAGAGTGCACCCTCTACCAGAGGGGTGAAGAAACCTCAGGGTTACAGGCCTGGTACTGCGGCACTCCATGAAATTAGATGTTATCAGAAGTCCACTGAACTTCTGATTCGCAAACTTCCCTTCCAGCATCTGGTGCGATAAATTGCTCAGGACTTCAAAACAGATCTGCACTTCTAAAGCGCAGCTATTGATACTTTGCAGGAGGCAAGTGAGGTCTATCTAGTTGGGTCTTTTTGAAGACACCAACCTGTGTGCTATCCATGCCAAAAGTGTAACAATTATGCCAGAAGACATCCTGCTAGCAGGCAGCATAAGTGGAGAATGTACTTAAGAATCCACTGTGATGGGAAACATTTCATTCTCAAAAAAAAAAATTTTTTTTTCTTCTTCCTGTTATCGGTAGTTCTGAACGTTAGATTTTTTTTTTCCCATGGGGTCAAAAGGTACCTAAGTATGTGACTGTGAATGGAAAAATAGGAGACAGAAATCAGGTATTGGCAGTTTTTCCATTTTCATTTGTGTGTGAATTTTTAATATAAATGTGAGGACATAAAGCATTAATGCAAGTCAAAATGTTTCAGTGAACAAGTTTCAACAGTTCAACTTTATTATAAATAAACCTATTAAATTTTTCTAGACAATGCCAGCATTTGGATTTTTTTTAAAACAAGTAAATTTCTTATTGATGGCAACTAAATGGTGTTTGTAGCACTTTTATCACACAGTAGATTTCATCCATTCACTATACTTTTCTGAGTTGTCCAACATGCAAGTACATGTTTTTAATGTTGTCTGTCTTCTGTGCTGTTCCTGTAAGTTTGCTATTAAAATGCATTAAATTATAACAACAACAACAAAAAATGGGCAAAAGACTTGAAAAGACAACTGTCGAAAGAAGAAATACAAACGGCAAAGAAACACATGAAAAAATGTCCAGGTATCACTAGCAATTAGGGAAATGCAAATCAAAACTACAATGAGATCACTTCACGCCTATTAGACTGGCTGCTGTTAAAAAGTAGGAAATCTGTAAATGTTGGAGAGGATGTGGAGAGATAGGAATGCTTATTCACTGTTGGTAGGAATGTAGAATGGTCCAGCCACTGTGGAGGACTGCTTGGCAGTTCCTAACAAAGTTGAATGTGGTCTTGCCATGGGACCCAGCAATACCATTGCTAGGTATATACCCAGAAGGGAGCAGTGATAAGAATAGACATCTGCACACCGATGTTCATAGTAGCATTATTCACGATAGCCAAGAGTTGGAAACAACCCAGGTGTCCATCAACTGATGAATGGATAAATAAACTGAAGTATAAACACAATGGACTATTATGCAGTGGTAAGAAGAAATGAAGTCGTGAAATATATGACAACACGGATGAACCTGGAGGGCATTATGTTGAGTGAAGCCAGCCAGACACAAGAGGACAAATACTGTATAATTGCGCTATTATAAACTAAATATACTACATGAAATATAAATATATTATGTGAACTATGAATATGGGTAAAATTGCATATATAAGACCGTTTTTCTTTGAAGTTGAACAACTGTAGGTTAATACTACAAAATGTTAATATCAGACCAAAAAAATCCACATTATACTAAGGAGACCAAATGCACAGTACTACATATTGTATGATTCCATTTATATAAAATGTAAATATAAATCAATTTATAAATATGAAATTAGATTAGTGGTTATATATGGCTGGGGAAAGAATGCAAAGGGGCATGGAGACTTTCATTTTGGAGTAATGAAATTGTTCTAAAATTTTTGAGATAATGAATTACAACATTGTTATTATACTAAAAGCCATTGATTACACATGTTGGATAGATCATATAGTATGTGAATATATCTCAATAAAACTGCTTAATAAACAAATAAAAAGAAAAGTAAATGGGACTAATCTAAAGACTAAGGAGAATCAGGATGGAAGGACAAAGGTAATATTATCAGTATTTTAAAACTTTAAGTACTATGGGGACCAGAAAGAAGAAATTTATTTTGTCAAGAAAATTCTTTAAATTTTAAAATTTCTGTGGAGCACTATCTTCTCTACCTGATTAGTCAGCTTATTTAGACGGCATAGTTAACATGGAACCTCAAAGAGTAAATGAGACTGTGATATTCTATACAGAGTTGTTATAATACCCTGATGCATTTCATATTTTGGGCATAAGATAGGCATTTGTAAAGACCCCTTAAGGACTGGGAAAAACATAGAAATATTAAACTTCTTCACCTGGGAAATTCCTACTACTCCCTCAAACAAAGTCGCTCCCAATTTATTGAAACAATAGAACTCTGCAAGGTAAACCTTTGAAAAAGAAACATGCTAGTAAGCTGAGCTCTCAATCTCGAGGTTTGCACCCATGAAACTTATTTCTGTAGTGACGAAGCTAAACGAAGCTAACTAATATCTGTATTTATTAGTTTCTATAACTAATGCCTAAGAGGTTCTAGAGAACCTCTTTATTACTCAAATGCATCCTGCCTCTCTAAACCAAACTCACATTACCTGTTTCCCCACATGGGACAGAACTTCCAGGGATAATTCTCCCTGGCAACGTGGGACTTTACTTCCAAAGATATTTCCTGGCAATGCAGGACTTGACAACTCCAAGAGATGGGCCTCCCTGACAACATGAGATTAGACCAAAAGGGGGAAAGGGAATAGGACAGAATAAAGTTTTAATGGCTAAGAGATTTCAAACAGAGTCAAGAGGTCATTTTGGGGTTTACTCTTACGCAGGCTTCATCTAGGTAGTGCAAAAAAAGCCACAGTAGGCAAAGCCCAAAAGAATACTCTAAACTATATCTAAGAAAAGCTATAAAATCATTTCCCCAATGTACCCTGGTTATTTAAACTTATAATTCTCAATTTATGTACTAAGTTTATTTTTCAGAAAGTCTCTGAATTAGTCCTATGCCAGACAAGCTATGGAACCCAGCGATCAAAATGACAACCAGCTTCCTCTCTACTCCATAATGTCGACACCCCTTTTCAGCATGAAGCCAGTAAGATCCAATGTCCAGATTTCCCCCAACATTGGGGATTTTATAAACAGAGACGGAGGAGTTGTAACAGAGGGCTAAGAATTAACGAATAATTATGATTAATAAATCATTATATAGATGCCTTTATATTATAAAAATAGCAAAAGGTTAATTCCTAAAATTACTGAAGCTGGCTAGAATGGTTCCACCCCTGTCTACGGTTACTCTTAAACTTAACCTCACTCTTTCTCTCTTAGGAAAAAAAAAAAGCATGTTCCAATTGCATGCTATTTACAAGAGACTCACCTTAAATTCAAAGACACAAGTAAGTTGAAAGTGAAAGGACAGACAATAATGGATGATGCAAATGTAAACAAAAGAGAGCTGGAGAAGCTTTACTAATATCAGACAAAATAGACTTTAAGTCAAAACTGTTATGAAGGACAATGATTGGTATATACTGATAAAGAGGTCAATACAACAGGACATAATAGTTATAAGTATATATGCACCTAATAGCAAAATTCCAAAATATATGAAGCATATACTGACAGATTTGAAGGGAGAAACAGACGGTTCTACATTAACAGTAGGAGACAATAATGGATAGACCATCTAGACAGCAATAAAGAAATAGAAGACTTGAACAATACTATAAACTAACCAGACCTAACAGACATATATGGAACATTTCACTCATGAACAGCAGAATACACATTCTTCTCTAGTGCACATGGGTCATTCTCCAGATAAGACAATGTGCTGGGTCACAAGTCTCAATAAAATTCAAAAATATTGAAAACATACAATGTATTTATGCTGACCAGAATGGAATCAAGCTAGAAACCAATAACAGAAGGAGAACTGGAAAATTCACAAATATGTAGAAATTGAACAATGTACTCAAACGCCAATGGGTCAATGAAATCACAAGGGAAATCAGGAAAAATTGTAAGGCAAATTAAAACAAAAACACAACATATCAAAATTTATAGGATGCAGCACAGGCAGTTAAAAAAGAAAGATCTCAAATCAGAAAACTAACTTCACAAATGGAGAATCTAGAAAAAGATGTGCAAAAACTCAAAGCAAGGAGAAGGAAGGAAATAACAAAGATTAGAATGGAGATAAATGAAACAGAGAATTAAAAAAACAATAGAAAGAACCAACAAAACCGAAAGTTGGTTCTTTGAAAAGATCCATAATATCAACAAATCTTTACCTAGACCGAAAAAAAGGTGGAGAGGGGGGATGCAAATAACTAAAATCAGAAATGGAAAGGGAGACATTACAACCAACCCCATAGATATAAAAAGGATTATAAGAGGATACACCAACTCGCCAAATCTTAGGAACATACAAACTACCTATACTGACTCAAGAAGAAAAAGAAGATCCCAACAGACCAAAAACTAATAAAGAGATTGAATCAGTAATCAAACCGTCCCAACAAAGAAAAGTCCAGGACCAGTTGGCTTCACTGGTGAATTTTACCAAGCATTCCAAGATGTAACACCAATCTTTCTCAAACTTTTGAAGAGAGGGATCACTTCTAAATCATTCTATGAGGCCGATATCATCCTAATACCAAAGTCAGATAAACACAACACAAGAAAAGAAAAATTACAGACCAATAGTCCTATTGAATATAGATGCAAAAATCCTCAACCAATTACAATCAAATTGAATGTAAAAGCATATAGAAGAATTATACACCACAATCAAGTGGGATTTTTCCCAGGTATACAAAAGTGGTTCAACATAAGAAAAGTAATTAATGTAATATATTACCTTAACAGAACAAAGAGGAAAAAAATCACATAATCATCAACTGATTCAGAAAAGGCATTCGACAAAATCCAGCACCCCTTTTTTGTAAAAACACTTAGAAAACTAGAAACTTCCTCAACATGATATAACATGAAAAATTGCACTACTAACATCATACTCAATGGTGAAAGACTGTAATTTTTCTCTCTAAGATCAGGAACAAGACAAGGATGCCCACGGTCACCACTGTTACTCAATACTGTAACTGGAGGTTCTATCCAGGGAAACTGGCAATAAAAGAAATAAAAAGCTGACAAATTAGTATAGGGAGTAAAACTTTACCTATTTGTAGATGATATGATCCTATATATTTTTTTAAATCCTGAAAAATCCACAACAAAGCTACTAGAGCTGATAAATGAACTCAGCAAAGTGAAGGGGTACAAGATCAACATGCAAAAATCATTACATGCTAATAATGAACTATCTGAGGATAAAAAAAAATCCATTTGCAAGATCAACTAGAAGAATGAAAAATCTAGGAATAAATTTAATGAATGATGTAAAGGACTTATACATGGAAAACTACAAAACAGAAGACACTAATAAAATGGTAGAAAGAAACCCAAACATGCCGATAATTACATTAAATATAAATGGTCTAAATATACAAACTAAAAGACAGATATAAACAGAAAATGACATTAGCCACAAGCAAAACTGACTAGTTAGATCATTACTACTTCTCACCTACATGTACCTGGCAAGGTCCAGTAAATGCCATATGAGCATCTCATACATATTTTTTATTCTTATGCACACACATATACAATTTGACAAAAATTGATCATACACATGCTTTAAAAGTTCAAAGACAACTAATTTTTTTGCTTTGTTTTGTTTTGTTTTTTTTAGGAGGTACCAGGGAATGAACCCAGGACTTCATACATGGGGAGCAGGCACTCAACCACTGAGCTATACTCGCTCCCAAGTCAATACCAATCTTAACCTCTGATTCTGTGTGTCAGCATTTCCAACTCTTGTTTTTGACTTGGTATCACTGGATCCTTTGAACCAGTAATATCTTTATGTTAATTTATTAAGTTTTAATACTCACAGGAGGATTATAATACTTTTTCCTATTTTCCCTATTTCCTAACTAAATTTCTCATGATTCGGAAAAACATAAATTTCCAGAGAAATGCAAGGAAGGAATTCCTAATAGAAACAGTTTTTTAACCCTTTGATGTGAGTGAAATATGTTAAAGTCCTCTATTTTCAGCGTATTTGTCTATTTCTCCTTGCATGACTTACAATGTCTTTTTCATAAAGGAGGCTACTGTGTTATTTGGTATAGAAGGATCTATAACTTTTATAACTTCATTCAGAATGGCAGCTTTCAGCATTATAAAGTTCTCTTTTTTATCATGTAATGCTTTTTCATGTGAATTCTACATTACCTGTTATTAAAATCATAATCCTTGATTTCTCGTTTTTTATATTTTCTCATACCTTTATTTTTACTCTTTCTGTAGCACTTTAAACTAGATGTTTCTCTTACATATAGTACAGTTTGCTTTGGCCTTGTGAGACAATCTGGAAATATTTTTATTAATAGGTGATTATCCTCATTTACATTTATTGATATGACCAATGTTTTCTCAATTCTGTCATATTATTATGTTATATTTACTACATGTAAAAATTAAGTATAAGCAAGATCTTGAACACAGTAAAAATTTTAAAGGCCCAAAAAAGGATTCTCATTAAGTAAGGACTTAGTGTTTCTGCTGACTAACCACACCTGTCACTATTAGTAACAGCAATAACAGTTTCAAGCTTATTTTTAAAATATCTCAATTGAGACACATAGATAGAGGAACAAAGGAGATTATGCCAAAGGCACACTAGAGCCCCATATACAATACTAAGATGCAGAAAAGAAAGTTACTCTATAATAATCTTCCCAGGTATATATGTAAATTTATTTAAGTGTTAGAGCAAAATTTTCCAAACTACAGATTGTAATTCATTAGTGAATCACAATAATATTTTTTAAAAATTGATATAGCACAGATGGTATTAAAGTACCTTTGGAAGCGGGTGTGGCTCAGTGGATAGAGCCCCGTTTACCATATGGGAGGCCCGGGTTCACGTCCCGAGGCCTCCTTGTGAGGGCACGCCGGCCTGAGCGGTGCGGTGGGCTGATGCAGCAACCTCACGGCAGGAAGCGGGTGTGGCGCAATGGATAGAGCACCTGTTTACCATATGAGAAGCCCCGGGTTCGCTTCCCGGCGCCTCCTTGTGAGGGCAGGCCGGCTCGCGCGGCGCCGTGGGCTGATGTGGCAGGACCTCACAGCAAGGGGGAGATAAGCAGACACAGAGAAGACACGCAGTGAATGGACACAGCAGCACAAGCAGCAAGGGGGGGGCGATAAATAAAATAAAATAA
>JAQZBX010015793.1:0-37157 GCA_029593785.1 Cabassous unicinctus
GGGGGGGGGGGGGCGGGCAAAATGTTCCCCCAGTTGAGAACCACTGCTGTAAGTTATTATCCTTTTGTCCCCATCCTCAGTATTCGCAGAATACCTTATTTCCCAAGCAGGGTTTCTCTGCGCCCATAGGAAAAAGAAATTAATAGTTAAACAAAACGAAAACAAAACAGAGATTCCCTACAAAAATCTGTCAACAAAAGTACTAGAAAATGAATGCCTGAGATTTGTCTCTGAGTTTAGTAGCTAGGCACAAGAATTGGACCAGACTTACCTAAAACGCTGTGCCTGCTGAGCTAGCGGTCCTGGATACCTTCTGTTGGGAGACTGGTACAGCTGGGAAAGGATGGCCTGGTTGGTTTTTTGGCTTGGATTATTAGCAAACTTTACAGTGATTGGCTCTGTGGCACCAGGAGGTTTCTGGCCATTTAGGCCTTTGATAGCTTCTTCTGCCTCAATCCGCTTGTCAAATCGAATAAACCCTACACCCCTTGATATGCCTATGGTAGATTCAGGTGAGGATATGGGAAAGGAAAGGTGAAAGGAAGAGGAAAGGGGGAGAGAAGAAAGGACAAATTAAATTTTCCTTCTCAAGAACATGTTTTCAACTACACGTAACATTTGCCACAAAATTATACCAGGAGGAAAGTTTACCTTAAACTAAAAGTAATTTGGTCTAGAATCACAATTTTTGTTTCAATTTCTTAATGCATGAAGCCCCCTGTACAATGTGAGTATAACCATTACCACATGCCTACCAGTAAGCCAACCATATATGATGAGAAGAAGAGACAGCACACAAGTATGCCTTTCTCTCTCACACACACACTCTCTCTTTAAGCATGCTTGAATTCCATTTTTCAAACTGTGCTAGTGGACAAGGAAAAGCAGCTCAGATATGAGGGGCATAGCGGTTCTCTTTGTAACACGGAGAACACAACCAGGCATTTACTAAAAATGATAAAAAGCTATGCTAAAAATGCATGCACTGTGGTAGAAAGATATTTCAGCTAAAATTTTAAATAATAAATTCAGCTTAATATTTTTGAACAGGATATGGAACCTTTAAGAAAAATGTCTAAAGAGGATTTTCTGGTTCCCTGAAGCTCTCTCACTGCTTCTAGCTATCTACACTCTATTATAGAAGTAATATTATATGGAGAAAAAGAGGTAAAAGACCATCTTTGTTTTAAAAGTTAAAAAGTAAAGTATCAAAACTCTCTGGTCTCAGCAGCATTATTTTGAGTACAGAATGCCAATCCCTGCCCCACACTCTCCTCACTTCAAATGACAAGAATGAGAAAGCAGAGGAATGGCCAAGGACCTTTCTGCTTAGGAGAAATGCTAACAGTAAACCCAACTCATTTCATTTAATTAGCTTGAACCAGCTAGCTGGATGACCATAGCTGGCCACTATAAGATAAATACTGCAGGAAGATGCTTTCTTGGCAAGCAAATTGGTAACAGCAGTAGTAGTTTGGGACTTGAAGTTAGATAGGGCTAGATGATTCAGAGTATACTAATGAAGGGAATAAATGAGGTTTCTCTGAGGAAGGCATGCTGAGAAAAAGCACACGACCATCATGCTTTATAAAGAAATGAATGTCTACTTGCTTTACATGTAAGTGTAAATTCAATGGCTTAGAATTTTACTCTACAGTATATATAAGGCATTTTTCCATTTATGCTTATCTCAGACACTCCTCATCACTTTACCTTTCCTATTTGAGTGATATCCATTGCATACTATTACCATCTGATAATCTGATGGCTGAATTTTAAAAATTGCAGGTTTTTAGTTTCCATTTCCAATAAAGATAAATAAGTTTTGAAAGCCATTAAGTATAAAAATGAAATGAGGCAATGATGGTAACTATATCTTTCTGGTTATCTACAAGAGTTCCTATTAAGAGTATATTAATAACCACTAGGACTTAAATCTTCCATTAGAAAGCATTAGATTAGCAATAAAACTGCCCCTACACAGGTGGAGTCACAAACCAGTGGTCCTCAAACTTGGGCATGCATCAGAATAACCTGAAGGGCTTGGCAAACTGTCCCACTCCCAGAGTTTTATTCAGTAGGACTGGGTTGGGGTCCAAGAATTTGCATTTCTAGAAGAACACAGCTGATGCTGCAGAAGCAGGGACAACACTCGAGAACCACTGGCTACACCAGGTGGTGGTGAGCTAAATCTATCTATAAACCTAGGCACTTGAGATGGACTTGAAGTTAAGAGACGGGCTTTCTGGGTCAGCAGTGAAATCCATTCTCACTTTATCAAGTTCTCATCACGAAAGAATGATTTAAGAATGAATTACATGGACAAAATAAAAGGGCATTTTTGTTGCTTTAAAAGAATTTATCTGGATTGCTAAGCTTAGATTTACCCCCATCAGCAGTTTGTATGATAGGATTATGAAATACTCACAAAAAGAAGCAATAAAAGAAAAATAATAAAAACAAAAAATAATCACTAATGCAGCTAAGAAAGACTGTATTGTACGTGTTCTCACCTGACTATATTTTCTCAATACAGCGAAAGCTACAGGCCATTCTCCATTCTCCCAAGCATATATATGTTGGTAAATATTTCTTTACCAGAACTCTAAAGGTGGTGCCTCTTATGAAGCCAATTACAGAGGGGCTTAACATGGGCTGCATGCAAAAAACTCAAATCAACTTAATTTCACTTGAAGAATTAAAAACTTGGCCTGACATTTTATTCTGTGGTTAATCCACTGCTTTCTTTAAAATAAACTTCTGGATATCATAATACACAATATATCTCTAGTGATGATGTCATTTTAAGAAAGAGAGAAAGAGAAGGAGAGAGAATGAATTAAACACAAAGAAAGGAGTAAAATGACTATACATATATACATATTTTTTAAACCCACAAAATCCTAATATTTTTGCTTGAGTATATATATGGCTCTACAGGTGATTTTTTTTTTCCTTACCATGTTTCTCTATTTTCAAAATGTTTTAAAATGAACTTGTATTACTTATATAATAGAAGTATACCTGTACTTCATTTTTAAAAATCCATAATCAAATTCATATTGCTAGCTTTTCTTTAACTAAAAAGCTTTGGCAGAAGAACTCCCTTACATCCCTTACATATAAACGTTTTGATAAATATGCTAGGCTTCTTGTTTCAGTTTTGTTAAAATTACATTAGGCATATATAAATTTTCAATATTCAAAAGTATTCTTATACATGCCTGTACAACACAGCATGAACCTAGAAAACAGCCTTAACAGCAATTACCAGTTTGGATGCAGTATAATCCTCCCTAGAGAACTAGCTGCATACTGCTGCATTAAACTTTGCTTTTTTATTTATATGTGTATATATTTTTTAACAAAAATAAGATTGTTTATTATACTTTCGAAGGAGGATGGGGGTTATTCTCACACAGTGACTTGGGAATGAAGATTATAGCATCTGTAAATTTATTACAAGCCATGAAACAGGCTTCAAACCTGCACCTTCAGGGTGGAAATGACTCAAGCTCACTCACTACACCCCGCAATCTATTTTTGTCCATGCATATTTATGAACAATTCCAGCAGAAAATTGCATTTTCTGGCCCACATATACCTTTGATGTGCTCTAGAGGCAAGACTGCTGTACTGGAAGGCAGAATATTTCAGAATCTGCCAGTGGGAAAGAGTGAAAGACTGTCCTGAGAAGGAGCCTACTTACCAGTGACCTGGTCAACAAGAATACGAGAAGTAATAATACGCCCATATTGTGAAAAAAGCTGTTCCAACTCCTTCTGGGTCATAGTTTTCGGAAGTCCACTGACATACAGATTTGCATCTCTGATAGAAGCTGAACTTGGGCGAGCATAGGACACCTAGAAAAGGGAAATAAAATTAAATGTTATTGAATAGTTAGTCACCTTCCTTCAGAAACTCAAAGGCTGCCTACGTTAGTAGCTTTTCCATAAGGAGCCAGCAAGCCTGGCTCTAACTTCTTTATTCATTTTGGGTGAAATTCTAGAAGAATGGGTAATGCCATTCCCCTCGGTGGAGAGTCACGAGTATTTACCCATGAAGGATTCATAAGTTCTCAAAACAGACCGGTACATGTAAGGCACAGTACTTCTCATGGCAGTAGGTTATCCTCAGTGGGGCCAACACTCCAAATTAGAGACCTAGGCCCAATCATTCCAAGCTTGAGGATTCTAAATTGATCAGATGCATTTTTGTGACCCATTTTCTACCCTTTTCCATCTATGGCATGAGTAGTGGCACATTTGTAAAAATTTAACACCATTACCAGTATGTCCTTTTGATTTATTCCAAAATAAATTTCTTGGATTCTATAAATTTCCAGAAACTTAAGTACATGTCTCCCTTTATCTTTTGTCCCTTATCTTCTTGTTCACAAACCTTTTTAACCTTGATTTTTAAAGGTTTTAAGTCCTTTTATTGCCATTTTATGGATCCCTTTTCAAGCTTACAATCTTTGGACACTGCAAGTGTCTGAACTTCTGCAGAATGGAACACAAAATAAGTCTGCATGTATCTGTTTATAATCACCATTCTTGTAAGCTCCATGAGGGAAGGAACTCCATCTGTCTCACCCACCACTGTGTGTTCAGTATCTGGTCACTGCCTAGTATGCTAGACTATTTGCTGGGTGAAGCCTACCCAATACCCCATTAACTTTGGTCCACAGCAGCATATGGGACCACAGTGTTTAAGAGACAGTTTATCAACTCATTTAGATCCCTTGCCCAGATTATAATCGATGGCTCTTTGCCTAGAATCTACCTTGGCCAATTTTTAGATAATTCTGAGTTTCATCAACTCTTCCTGATCACACAGCTCTTTAGTTTTAACTGTAAGCTCTTCTGGACTAGCCAACTGCATGCACAAAATTTCACTATACACTCCATTTTCCAATCATTCTAACTCTGGGATTGACTGCTGGGGTACAGTGATACGACTACTCCTGCCAGTTCATTTCCTCCATTAGTGTCAACCTTTAATCCAACTCATTGTTTGCTACAAAAAATTTTTTAAAAACTATTTTCCAGTTCAAACTATTTAAACAGCTTTTGGTATGAAACACCAAATATCTTCTCTACGGTTTATGTCTACCGGTCTCTGCAGTATCACTTTTTTCTTCCCACACCCCCCAAAAATAGTAACCAGATTTTACACAACTTTATAGAGGTCTTGCTATCTTTTACCCCTACCCAAGTAGCATTAACATTTAATATTCCTACCCTTTATTTAACTAGTTTTCTCCTTAACCTTGTCCCAAAGGTTATACGGCCGATTTTCATTATTTGCAGGGTTCATATTTTCAAATTTGCCTATTTGCTCAAGTTTTATTTTGTACTCATGGCACTTTCACAGTCATTTGTGGACATGAGCAGAATAGTGAAAAATTTCAGTCACTCAATGTGCATATTCCTAGCTGAGGTCAAAAAAGGCAATATTTCACCTTATTGTTTCAGCTCCATACTAAAACCAAGTGTCTTTTTCACAATATATTTAGTGCCACTTTTTTGCATTTTTTGTGCTTTTTGTTGGTGATTTCGTTGTTTAGAATGGCCCAAGTGTAGTGCTGAAGTGTTCCTTAGAAAGGTTGTGATGTACCTTACAGAGAGAATACATGTGTCAGACATGAGTTACAGTGCTGTTGGCCGTAAATTCAACGTTTATGAATCCACATATTTTAAATAATGTGTCTTTAAACAGAAACACACATTAAACAAGGTCATATATCAGTTGACAAAAACGTTGTGACCAGAGGCTCATAAGGACCTAATCCTGTATTTCTTCTAGAAGCAATGGCTCAGTATTCATTAATTCAGTGTTCATGGCAACTTTATAGAACATCACTCCTGTGAATAATAAGAATCAAGTGTTTGGAAATCACATTAGCACTGTCCTGTCCAACAAAAACAAGGAATTTGGAGAAGTGGTAGAGAGAAGTAAACTATTCACATACTCTACTTTTCTTTATGCCTTAACACTTAGGAAAAATGAAGACTGAGTAACTTTAATGTAAATGCAAAATAAGAAATGAAGGAAAATTTCAAGTGATCACCAAAATAATTTAAATGGAACCTAGTCTTGGGATTACTACAAACAGATTTAACATAAAGCCCCTGAATTAGATATACATTCAATGATGTGAACATATGAATGTGAACATATGAATACCTAGTTTCTTTTCTAGAACACAAGTCTCAATTATCTGGGAAAGCTAAAAACACTACTGTTTGGGCCCCTATAGGTATCTGGAACTCCACTATTTTATCTCAGGGAGGAAGTTCTCAGCAAGTCAGCTGTTGTTCTGCTCCAGATCATGTGATTTATTATTATATTGAGCCACTCCCATGGGCAAGAGGCTAACTAAGCATCTCTCCATTCTCAAAGGAGACTAACTTCCAATGACTGATGAAGCAGGATGAGAGAGGCAGGCAGCCTCTTCAATGAACTCAAGCATGGCATGAGGCAGCATAACAGTGGTTTAAGTTGACAGACTGCCTGGACTCAAACTAGATCCAATTCATTACATACTCCATGAACTTGGGCAAATTCCTTCAGCCTATTTCCGTATAATTGTACTTTCTTTGTATGGCTATTAAGAAAATTAAATAAAATAATTCATAATCCATTTTAAATGCTTAATACAGAGCCTAAAAACTTAGGTGACTAAATTATAAATATTATTTACCTCTGTATGTATCTGAGAAAGTTAGGTAAAGACCTAGACCATTTAAGTTGAGAGTAACCCAAGTCCATTAAAGTGTTCCAGAATAATTTACTCATTCAGTGACATTCACTGCTTTGTGCACTTCAGATGAGTGTGGGTGGAGTGTTTTAAAAGTTATTCTAAAATATATTTAAGGAAAATGGATTTATATTTAGTGCTTATATAAAAGCCTTGAAAATATACTTGGGTCAGTTATATCTTTTTTTTTTTTTTTTTCCCTCAATACCCATTCTTCAGTTCACACTGCTTCTTTAATTACCAGCCACACTCAAAGAACTCCAAGAACCAGTTACACACCTTCCAAACACAGTATTTTTCAGTAACTTTGTCAAAGAACCAGATTTTCCATTACCTTCGGCAGGAAAGAGATGATTAGATTTTTATAAACTCACGGTGGTAACAATGTTTACATTTAACATTTAGGGTCTTACGGGACTTCACCTTTTTCAAAGAAGCTTATTCAAATATGGTATTTTGTTTTTGCCCCACAATAAACCTGTGAGGTAGGCAGGACACACGTTAATACTGTACAGCTGGGGGAACAGGCATAAATAAAGTAAATAATGTGATTAAGTATATACACAACTAGCATTGGAATCTGGATTTAAACTCAAATCATCTGACTCCAGATCCTTGTCTTCTCAAGGATTCTTTCCATAATACCACACCAGTAAGTAGCTTATCTGTTGTTTGAGAGTTTCAAATAATTAAATGAATCTTGGCTGGATTTTTTTGTTTTGTTTTGTTTTGATGTGGATGCCAAGAGTTTTATTACATGTGCATGAATGTGCATGCATGTTGGCTAATATTTTTTTTTCTTTATTAGAGAAGTTGTTTGTTTACAGAACAATCATGCATAAAACACAGGGTTCCCATATACCATCCCACCATCAACACCTTGCATTAGTGTGGAATACTTGTTACAACTGTTGCTAGCACATTTTTATAACTGTACTATTAAAGTCTGTGGTTTAACTTAGGGTTCACAGTGTAGTGCAGTTCCATGAATTAAAAAAAAATTATACTGTTATCATATATATAATCTAACATTTATCCTTTTAATCATATTCAGATATATATTTATATCAGTGCTGTTAGTTATGTTCACAAGGTTGTGCTACCAGTTTTTTGTTTTTTTTCCAGTTTCTTTTTTAAGAAGCACATAAACAGTGAAATCAAGTATAGACAGCAGAAAATAGGATGGTACTAGAAATTATTGTAAAGTCAAAAGTTATTTTATTTGATTTTTGAGATTTTTTTAAAAACTTTCCTTAGGCAAGGAAAGGCAACTGAGATTAACTGGAGAAACCACATATCATAAACAGGATTTTGAAATTAGTTTAATTACTTTCTAATTCTTAGAATGTAATTAAGTGAGCAATGCTCCCTCTTCCAGGAAATAAAGATCTAAAGAAGGGCAAATCTCCCCCAGATATCATGCCTCACCCCTCCCCTTTATTAAAATTTCATGGGATTAAATCAGCACTCTTCCCCCTGGATGTTATTGCAGTCAGCATCTTTTCTTCCGGCAAAACCTTTCTTCTTCCATCTCAAAGGATTATAAACAGAAAATGCACTTATACCAAAGTAGGAAGAAGGCTTGCAGTGAGATAAAGAATTGCACTTTGGAGATTCAAATCAGCTTCCAGATCAAATCTGTGTATCTGACAATGATCAGTGACCTTTCTCCATTTTTATTTTTCTATAGATTTGGAACTCACACAGGTACCTTGCTTTAATTGCTCACCTAGAGAACCACACTATCTTCAGCCTCAAAGTGTTAAGTCTGTCTTTAGGATGCTCCAAGACTAAGTTCCTTGGAGAAGACCCAAGTGAAGCTTTGCTTTATGCAAAATTCTGTATTAGAAATACTTCAGTACAATGAACCTCCAAGCATATGTCCCAGTGGGGTCAAAATTAGCTTCTTTCTTTACCATATGCAAGCTGTTCTCCAAACTACATTCACTGGATTAATAGCTAGGTTTAGATTTTAAATTTCACTGCCATTTAAACAGGTGAATATTTAGTGCCTGAGGAGCAAGGTTATGAAATGTCAAAACTACTATGAAGGATCTAATTTAAGAGGCAGCTGGAGAGACTGCAATTTAAATATTTAAAGATGATACAGGGAATACAACACTGAACACCAATCTACTCCAAAGATAGCAATTTAAAACTCAGGTTGATTCTGAAACTTCTCACAACCCTACAAGTGATATAATAAACAAAGACAAGCAATACTGAGATTACTGTAAGAGAGAGTAAGGGAAGCAATTAGGAAAACCAGGCAAATGAATGTTCTAGCCAATGGTTTCTCAAATTGTTTTTCACAAATGAATTAGACTGGACAAAATAGATATAAAAATAGATTTATCAGAGTAATTAGGTTTGGAAAGAGAAGTAGTTTAAAACACAATCTATTCCTTGTGATTAAAAATTCCTTTCTTCATCAGCAGCTAAAAATAATTATACATTAAACTTGAGGAGATGAGTAACACATATACTAAGAATGAGCTATCAAAACACAAGTTAATCAAAATACACAGAATTAAAAGAAACGAAAACATTTTATTGGTAAGAAATGGTACTTTATTACTTGCATATAGTGAAGTTTAAAATCCCAGTACATCAATTTCAAAAGAAGTCCATCCAAGTGCTTTCGTCCAAAAATATAATGCAACTGTTTCAAATTCATCAACAGAAAAATGAGTGACAGTAGACATTAATACCAACAGAGTAAAATGAAAAGATCCATAAATGAACAAAGCAATTCCTTTAAAAAATAAAACAAAACCTAAGGACATATGAAAAATCACCTGCTGACAGAATCTCCATTGAATAACTTTTATCACTTGTCAATTACTGATCTAGGACAACAAATATTAAACCTGAAAATTAGATAGTTGCCACTTCAATTTTTTTTGAAATGCTCTTACCCATTCTCTCCAGAGGAAAGGAGTGCACAAGGTCATGGTTAAGCCTATTGAAACTCAGAGTTAATTGCTGTTCACATCAAAAAATGGAGTCTTGATGGGACTTTTTAAACAGTAACAGTATCACTAAATAAGGGTTAGCTCTGGGTCTGGCAGGCAGTAGCAAAGGTCTTGAAACAACACCAAGGTTTTATAGATGGTTAGACAGGACCCTCTAAAAGAGTTCAGAAGTGAAGTACACAGAAAGAGATGATTTTTAACCACAAATCAGGCAAGAGACCTCAAAATTCACCCAATGTAAGAAGTGCACTTTCATCTGTAAATGCAAATGCAAAACTCTACCAGGAATATATCTCTAACATACATCAAGGTATATGAATATTATAGACCAAGATTAAGTCATGCATAAAGAAAGGTATGTTTCACAATGGGTTGTAAAAGAACAAAGCACATGACTTTAAAGATCAGCCCTGGCAAAGTATTAGAGTGGAATGTCCAAATACTTGGCTAAAAGTAGTAATTACATCTAACAAGAAGGCTTAGCAAAGTTCTTAAAGATTAGGGTAGTTACCTTTAACAGGCATTCCAAGATACAGAATTTAGAAAACTACATCAATGGAAAATACATATGAAACCGTAAATTTTAAGACTACATGAAAATTATTTTAATTCAAGTAAGACATTCAGAGAAACCATGGAATACATTTGATCATGCTATTCCTTGCTTAAAAGCCCTCAGGGGACTCCCTAATGCTTTAAAAGTAAGTTCAAATTTCTTAGTTCTTTATGCTCAGGGCACTGACAAACTTTTCTCATATAACCACACACTACCTTCAGCAGTTTCCCAAAGTTTCTTGCTCTTCCACTTCTGTGTTTCTATAAGCAGCTCCTTCCACTCATCTCAATTTTAGTCACTTCAGACCCTGCATGGGTTATCACCTATTCCCTATTTAATCAATTCTCATCAGCTTTTTCTCTGCTCTGAGTCAGGTCTCTCTCATCTGTGCCCCACACTGCACTATAAGCATTGCTCTCTTAAGATCTTTACTAGGCCAAGATGTACTCATCTGTTACCCTGTCTTATAAGACTTGCTTAACTCCTTGAAATCAGAACTACTGTCTTTATTCTACACTTTGTAGCCCCTAGTATCTACAGCACATTTATTGCAATGGAGATGATTTATAATGATACAATAATCAGAGTTTATTTTTGTAATCTTGTCTAGAAAGAGAGGCCACAATCAGCTTTGCAACATACCACATGTAATGGGGAGACTAGACTGAAGGTTCCATTAAACATTTTAAAAATGAAGTTTCATTTCTCAAACTGGGGATTCAAGGCCCTAAAGAGAATATAATCTTTTAAAGACTATGTTGCTGAGAGAGAAAAAAAATCTTACTTTTGGAGCAAAAAGAAAATTTAGCGTTTATTTAGTCAAATTTCTTTGTTTTTAGCAAAGAGGAAGACAGTCACAGAAAGGCAAAGAGACTTGCCCAAAGACAGAAAGAGTTGGGGTACTGACTCTTCATCAAGGGTTTTTTCCATTATACCACTGGCTGCAACATGCAATATTTGAAATTATCAAAGTTTCTAGCTAAATGACAGGTATTGGGAAGATGATCAGACATTTACAAGGAGATGTAGAAGAGAAATTCAAGAAGATAAGTAATTTAGCTTTACTAAATAAAATATTTTCTTACATACATATAAAGAAATATGAAACACAACAAAATAAGTCATTCTCTTATGACAGTTACTGTATATCTTCTACTAGTAATGCCTGATAATTATTTAGGAGGTGCCTGAAAAAAATCTAATATTTAGAGAGTGAAGAGAGAAAAGTCAAACTAAGAATCCTGAGACTACTGCTTTATACCAATTAAGATGTGCCTAGAATAGTCAGAATTTTATTGGTATTAAAAACATCTGCCTGTTTTTTGTTTTGTTTTTCAATTACACATCATTTAACAAAAAGTGAAAATTGCAACTGGTTGTGTTTTACATGAGAGAGACTTCCCAGATACTCATCATTTTCAAGTTTTCAGTGCAACATCATCAAATAAATTCAAAGCCGTCTGATTCTTAGATTCAACTTAAAGATGAAGCTAAGAATAAGTGATGTCATAAGAATAAGTGATCATATATGATACTATTAAAGACTATACTAAAACTACTGAAAAGCTGCAGAAAAACAAAAGTATGTTTGTTGTTAAGATTAAGCAACTAATCATAAACTGGAGACCTGACAAATTAGATTTTCCTTTCACACGTCTTAAACTCTGCCTGTGAAAAACTAAACTGTGCAGGGTTTATTAAATGCTACCCAAAACAGTTTCATCCATGTGTATCAATTAAATGAAGGTCCAAATAGACTGTTCTGCCAGACATTTTTTCCAAAGTATCACAGGATCTGCCAACTATCTCACTATAGCCTAGAGACTATAGTTGCCCTTTCACTGTTCTTTCTGTTTGGCTGTGGTACACAGTTGGTTGAACAAGGTGGTCTCATGCTGGTAAAGGCAAACAGGAGGAATTTCATGGTAAAGATATTTTTGAAATCAACTTACACAGACCACAAATGCCTTCCATATTCTTAAAGATTTCAGACTGCAAAGAATTTAATAAAAAATAAAGCACAAGTTGAACAATACTAGTGATGTGACATCTCGAAATGTCAAGGGGCTTAAATCAAATACACTACCGCAGTGGTGAAGAACTAGTTCTTCCAAGGTCTAAGCAGGAACGCACCAATTGAAATGTTCCATATTCCATTTCCAATCTCACAAGTTCACTTAGCCCATCACAATTTTAGAAAGTGATTAGAGACTCAAGTAATATTAAGAAAAAATAGATGGGAGCTTCAGTTGTAACCACCAAAGAGTCCATTCCTACTCTCTGAATTAGGAAAATTTCTGTAATGGTTAAGAAAGCTGACATTTTTACTTTTAACATTAAAAATGTATTTACATGGCCACATAATCTGTGGAATACTATGTAACACGAATAGGCTCAAGTTAAGGGAGACATGAGTTAGTTTAGTTCTAGGTCAAAGGCAAAAAAGAATGCTTTATTACCAGTGAAGTTCTGGCCACAACGAAGCATAGCACAAAGGTTTCAAAATGAACTCATAGCCAAAAATTAATGTGTGGCCTAGAGCCCTCCAGAGTTAAGGAAGAGTAAAAACACAGGTAAAGTCCAAGGTCTTGGTTCTTTTTGTCACTTATCAGCTAGCTGACCCTAGAATAATTTCCTTAGGTCCTCTGAAGCCCCAATCTCTTTATTTGTAACTTGATGTTAATAATAGTACTTATACTTTACTTACCTCATAGGACCTTCTGAGGAATAAAGAGCAACTACAGTCTCTAGGCTACAGTGAGATAGTTGGTAGTTGGTACCTAGTATTTATTAAATGCTTACCATGTGCCAGGCACTGTTTGGGGTCTGTTCTGGGTATGTTTATTAGATCCTCACAACAAGTCTATGAATTGAATATTATAATATCTAATTCATGTAATACCCAATTATCATCATGTCCAATTTATGGAAGAAAAAAATTCAAATATAGATATTATCTCTGAGGTCATATAAGATGACACAGAGAGGGGATCTGAGATAAAGAAGATATATGCACTTTAACAGAAAAATAGTTCCAAGATTAAATAAAGTTTCTTCCAAATCCATGGCAATTATAATAGCAATTAATTCTTGAATATCAGAAGCATTTTTTACAACTAATATAGATGACTTCTGGAAACCCCACAGCTTGGCTGAAACGTAAGGAAGGAGGTTTACTGTCATATGGAGACTCGACATTCAGCATCTTTAAGTGGGCTGACGTGAAAAGACCTACTTAATTTTATTTCTCCAAACTATTATATAATAAATCCTCCCACTTCCTCACTTTCTCTCAGATCTGTTAAAGCCTAAACCCAGTAACATGAGCTGTAAAATGAGAAACAGAGGATACTTGCGGGGGAGTCAGTTGGCAGAAATGATAGGTGGACTTCAGGGAATAATTCCTAACTTCAGATGAGGGTTATGTGCACATTCTTGAATGTGGGATGGTGTATTAGTCAGGCAAAGGGGTGCTGATGCAAAGTACCAGAAATCTGTTGGTTTTTATAAAGATATTTATTTGGGGTAGAAGCTTACAGTCACAAGGCCCTAAAGAATGCAACTCAAGGTACCATAAGAGGCACTTTCTTACCCAAAGTCACTTGCCACCTGTTGAAGCAAGACAGTGGGCAATGTCTGTGAGAGTTCAGCATTCCTTCTTCCTCTTAAGGCTTCATGGTCCGAGCTTCTTCCTATCTCAGCTGTAGGATAGCATAAGGCTGGTCTCTCAGGGTTTCTCAGCTGCTCTGTTCTCTTCAGCTGCAACTATCAGGCTCATCTCTCTTCACGGGGTCTCTGCCTTGTCTATGGAGCTGTCTCTCTTCCTCTGTGTTCTTCTTCTCTGTGCATCTGCTTCTGCCTCCTTGATTGAGCATAAGCTTACGTAACCCACCAAGAGGGCAGGGACTCAACTCCAAGTTGCCCTAATGACATGGTCGAATCAAAGTCCTAAATCTTGATTTAATAAAGTAAAAGTGAAACCTATGAATTTAATACAACCAAAGGGTATCACACCCAGAGGATCAGACCAGTTTACAAACATAATCAATGTCTCTTTTTGGAATTCATAAATAATATCAAATTGCCACAGATGGATTAGGAATCACCATGCAACCAGCTGCCTATTTTATATTATAATAAATCATATTTTATTATAAGCCCTCTCCACAGAGGCAATTTTGATTTCCTATTTAGAATAATATACTGACCATATTTTTTGCAGAATAAAAAATACTGAGGATGCTATACTAACAGGTAGTACTGCAAAAAAATTTTTATTTTTTTTTATTTTTTATTTTTTTTACTTTAGACACTTTCAGGTAAGAGAAACTTAAAATGAGGGAAATTGCAGTACTTAAGTACATTAGTCTGGGTTTTTTTTTCCAATACTGACAGAACAGCAGACTACCTCCAAGTTTCCCCCCATGTTAAAAGTACTGCAATTCACTTACAATGTTTTTATATTATTAGGTTTTAAGCTCCTGGAGCATTTAAACCAATTCTTCAACATTAGCCACTCCAATACCTGCTGAAAGAATATATCCCATGGCCTCATGCAGGAGTTATTTCTAAAAGACGTCTCAGACAAGAGGATTCAAAGTTGTGATACTTGCCCAAAAAACGTGGCTTTTCATGCTTCATCAGAAACAATAAGATTAAGCTGGCTTTTAGAAAAACAGATGCACTCATCCAATTCCTAGAAAGTCATTCTCCAATAATGGTTTTAAGGTTCTTTCAAAATTATGAAACCTAATCACATCTCTCCAACAGAAGTCACACTATCAAGATAACTGTCACAACTTGACCTCCAAAAATAGACCTAAAATATAATTTATAGTAACAGGTGGGAATCCAGTATGCCTAAGGCACTGTCAACAGATTAAAATGCTGAGTTGGAAAAGTTAAACCTAAGGAAGGACTACACACTTCCAGATGTAAGTAAACTGGAGCTGTTTAAGAATAAAATCCAAGTAGCACTGGTTGATAAACTGTGTGGAAAAAATAAAATAGATTCTCATCGAGCCAGTTCTACAACTTTCAAACACTCCATCTTAAGTCTGAGAGAGAGAAAGAATATATGAGAGACTGATGATAGACAAAGCCAGTTGATGATGAGCATTATGTAGAAATTCCCACATAAAGGGATAACAGTAACTAGATCTTCATTTATTGCAGGAAAGATAAAGAAGCACAGAAGTCCTTTCCCCATCCTTCATTCCACCATGTCGTCAATGTATGGTAAGGCCTACAAGGAAGTGACAGAATTCTGCTTCATATGCATCAACCAACCACCCAAGGTAAAGGATGGGTAAAAAAATCTCCAGGAAGTTTCACTTTTAATTTCACTTAAATTGTGACTTCATCTATCTTTGAACACATAGAGCAAGTCTTCACTGTTTCTTATTAACCGATATGTTTTTAATAATTTCTGAGTGAGGAGGTTTCTACATATCTATTCCATAAAGTGCTCCAAAGACAAAAATATCTCCTTTCAGAGAGCAGACCACCAAACAGAAGAGAAAGGCACTCAAAGTACAGTGAAAAATAAGTGCCTTTATGACCAAACAAAACTTGGTTAACAATGACAGTGGCATAGGCAGTATCAGAAAATGGTCTAAGGCATGGAAATAAAAATTAGACTTGCATGTTCAAGGATGAAGATACCAGCTAGGCCAAAATAAAGATTCTATAGAACTCTGTCAACACTGGACACTTACTCTCCCCACCAATAATAAGTTGGGGGCAGATTCTTGCCCTAAATGTCAAGGTGAAACATTTCATGAGAAGGGAAAGACAATCTAAATATTAGCAAGTATCACATTGCAAACTGACAGAAATGTATAACAGCAGAGTATGGAGAGTTTTTCATTATAACCTAAGTGAAGAGAATGGTCAAAATTAGGGTGGTAGTAGCAAGGTTAATTTAAATACCATCTATAATAAGTTTCCTTTTGTTCTATAACTAGAAGAAAAATTACTTCACTGCAATATTAGTTCAGCTACCTAAGTCTTCTCTGACCTACTTATAACTTCAGTAATGAAAATATAATGATCCTATCTCTATTTGTACTCTAAATACCGCATAGAGAAATTTCCTCTTGTTACCATTTGTAAATACCTTAAATGAGTTCCCTAGGTCCCCATGAATCTGCAGAATGAGGCAGGTATGTATCTATGAGCGAATGAATTAATTTGCTCAAAATTCATCCCTCTAGTTCCTTTTATAAATTAGGTATTCACTAAAGGGAGATGGATGTAAAATATGGGACTAGGTTAGGTTTAATCAAATTTTCCCACCAATTACTGTTGTACAAAGTTATTACTTTATGTAAGAGGCACACTTTATAGCTTTCAGATGTAAGTTTCTTCTAAAAGTACACATCACATAAAGGCGTCTATATCTTTAGAAGAGATATTCCTTTCTATCTGTAGTACCTTTCTTCTTTCTCTGTCTTATAAACTCTATTTTGTAAAAACCCTGTCATCGCTGAAACCATCAGAGAGACTTCTAAACAGCCAATGACATCTCTATTTCCACTGCACTCTGCATTCAATTATCATACATTCAAATCCTGGCTACATAAAGTAAGTGCTATCTCCCCTACTACACAATGACACCAAGAACAAGTCTTACCTCTCGTCATATTTTAACACTGCTCCAACATTTAACCAAGCTGACTGGCATACACTAGGCATTCAAAATGCTTGCAGAATTAAGCACTTATTTAATTACAGATATTCCTGTCCAAGACTGTATAACTACAGGAGAATATCATGTGCATATTTTATTCAATAATAACCAAAACAGACCACTGTACAGTGATTAAGAGGTAGATAAGATAGCACTAATGAAATCTATTATTAGTATTGATGGTCAGTTCATTTCTAAATATAGACATTCACATTGTTTTAATTAAAAAATCATTTTCTTTAACACAAGATTAGAGATTCTGTGGGTATTTTACCTATTACAGAATGAAATTTCTTATTTTATTTCTGCTAGGACAACATGACATAAAACTAGGTTATGAAGTTAACTAAGTTGTACTCTTCTTCTCCTGGTTATTCATAGACCAAGAGAATTATATTTGTGCTGCAGAACACAGGGCTCACAAGGAGGGAAACTCAGTTCTAATTCTACCGCAGCACCAAAGGTGCTGGGTCATGTTGGACAAGTCGCTTCAATTCTTTAAGCCTCAGTTTTAGTCCATATAAGGTTAGTTCCGTCTATCTTTGAAACTAGATTTTGAAATGAGCTCCTCTAAAAATTTTTTTCTCAAACCATCCCATATTTAGAGTTAAAAGAAGCAAAACCTTTCCACATTTTGATCAAAAACATTCAATATTCTCCTTTGACTAGTATATCTTATAGAGGCCCTTAAATCTTTCAAATACATGTCTCTACAATACCAGAAAAAATTAACATTTAGCCCTTCAATTTCCTGATTATCACAGACAACTGAAACAGGAAGAATTAATCCTGCTAACAAATATTAAAAGCACCTAAGTAAATAAGTAAGTTTAATAACAACTATAAAAATGTTTTAAAAGGTCAATTCTCAGCACAGTATTTTCAGATTACCTAGTCTCAAACAGTTTTCTTTAAAAAATAACTCTTGCAATTAAGTACCTTATTTACAAATACTAAATTTGTTCATCTTTGTCCTTTTGGGAGGAGAAAAATGCACATATTTGATGGACATCAATAATTTTTAAAGCCAGAGACCTTCTCCACAAACTTCAAGGCTAATTACTGATCTGGTATGGTTCCATATAATTTAATAAGAACCTAACAAGATTCCTGAACATGAAATAATCACTTTTGTTAAACTTTTAAGGTGCTTTAAAAAAAATCACTCCCAACTTTCAAAGAAATATTTCTAACAAAAAATTCATCCCCCTGTAAGCAAAGGGCAAGATATTTTATTTTAGTATTTTTTGTTTCAACAGTCCCCCTTCAAATGTATGTTTTAAATTTAAAACAAAGTCTGCAACCAACACCTATGATATAAGTAAACCATGCAACATCCAAGATTTAGTGTATTCAGGATCTGATTTGACCAAGTTGTCAAGGATCTAGTATATGTCTACATGTACACATGCATAAAACGTACTGTCTCTCAAGGTTAGTTTCAATCAGTACAAACTATATACCAGCTTTTAAAAAAAGTAACAGGAATCATTTTGGATTGCCTATTATATCCTTGATCTCTTACACACACACACACACACACACACACATACATATGATAAAGGGAAAGGGGGATAATGGATATTTTATTATAAGCCCTCCCCACAAAGGCAAAGGAAGTTTTATGTACATATATTTATGTACATAAATATATGTATACATGTTATACAATGATGAAAATTTTATATAATTTCTAAGGTATAACCCTGGAAACATTACTGAATGTTTTGTAACTTTAAATCTACCAAGACATTTTTTCTTTCAATATGATTGGATATTAGAGAATAATCAGAAAGTTTTTATAAATGAAATGATTTACAGTACTAATAGTCTCATTTAAAGACAATCCTTAATTTTCTGAAGTCTATAAGAAGCCTGAGCTGTATATTCCCCAAAACAACTTTAACAAAAATAATGACTTGATTTCTAAAGCCCTTTGTATGACTGCTGTGAACATTTTACAAGAAAGAGAGGATTTAATGAAAACACTGAAACCTTAATTATATACAGTAAAGAGACTATTATCATTCCATTTATAAAACTCCTGCAAAAATTTAAGGGGGGGTGGAGCAGAAAGGAGGGAGATGATCACCTTTACCTTTAATTGAAGACAGCATACCCCTGCTTCTGATCTGCGAAGCACCTCCTTACCTTCAGAATCCAGTATGAGGTATTTAATTACACTGTTGGGAGCCCTGAATGGTCTGGCACCATGCCCTTTCCCTTGGTCTAACTGACTGATAGCATCAGTAACATTCACTGACTGTAATTAAACCACCAAATAGTATCCCCTTTGCCATTTGGTAGACCAATGTTCTTTAATACTCAAAGAATAAAACACAAAGGTGAGAGGGGGGTTTTTGCCTCTCACCTTCACAGCTCATTTGACTTTGTGCACCAAAATAGTTGGCAAACAATATGTATCTCACAATCCCCCCAAGATATTGGTTAATGAAGAAAAACACTAAAGAAAATCTTGCAAAGTTGGTGACTATTTCTTATTAAAATCATTTTTGCAAACATGAGTGGGACAGGAACATTCTAAATCTTCTGGCAATAGTATGCACTGTTTCATGTAGCTTTGGAGTGAAAATCCAGCTTGCAGGTCAAAAGATTTATAAATAAAGGCTACAAATAGTGATTTTTTTTCCCCTTTACAAAACATGAGATATATGGGAGGTCTTATGATAACAGAGCAAATCCTGGATGAGAAAGCTCAAATATCCAGAAAATGGGGACGGGTGTGGTTGGGAGCCTATAAATATGAGACCAATTTTCATTGCATTTTAAAAGAAAATTTCATACTATAAGGAATCACAACCATCTTGGATCATATAACTGAACTCTCAATCTCTATATTATGAAATACCCATTTAAATGGATGGGCCCTGAAGTATTATACTGTAAATTCCCAAACACTCTCAGAGTCAAATAATAAGTTAATGTACTTATGATGCTAAAAGTATTTAATGATATTAAAATGCTCTGAAAATGAGCAAATCGTGTGTGCATGTGTGTGTGTATTGATTCTTAGGTAACTCCAGCATCATACTCCTTAATTACAAGCATTCTAGATAGTTTACATTATAACCCACAAAGTGAAATATTATGTACAAATAGATTTGTTTTTAAACAAGAGCCACACAGACCTCCCCAAATGCAAATCATTAAAGCTAGTAAATAGTGGTTCCCAGGTCAGACCACCACCTGCTTAAGAATCACCGTGGTTATTAAAACGTAATTTTCTTCACCTCAATCTGCAGATAATCAGATCCATGATGGCTGGGATCCAGGAATCTGCATTTTGTCAACCATTCACCCTAGTGATTCTGATGAACATTCAAGTTTTAATGGTCCTTTATTTAGAGGGATTTAAAATTGGTAATCCTCCAACTTTCCGGTATATCAGTTTCCTAGAGAGCTATTAATCACAGATGCCAATCCCTCCTCCTCACCACCCACAAATACTGATTCCTAAATGACTAAGACAAATTCCCAGGTAGCTTGAAAGAAAAGCTTATGCAAATATAAATCACCAACAAATACAAAACTGTGAAAGTAAAACAAAGCCTACAAATTTATCCAAAGACATTTCCAAGAACTCAGACTGGCTGGATTTAGCTGAGCTGGGTGAGGGAGCCCATCAGTCTGGCTAGTACCTGCAAAAGCTGTTGTGCTTCATTCTACCCCACTCACAATGACTCCAAGATGTTTCTAGGAATATGAACCGGATCATTTGATTAAAGCAATGCAGGAACAGCCGAGTTTCTAAATACAGCTGTTTAACGAAGCCCTTGGAAACCAAAGCTTCTTTGGAATTATCAGTGTGTAAGACCACGCAGACACTGCTTTTCCTCTGCCCTCCCTGCTGCTCACCTGAGGGCCATTTCAAGACTCATTAGCAACCACAGAACCTATGTAGGAAGGATTAAACTTCCCATTCCCGTGGGGAGAGGTAACTTTATACTAAGGACTAAAAAAAAAAAAAAAAAGGGCTCATTAGCAGGATTTATGATTTTTCAAAATCTACTCCGTAATACAAATGAGGTAACTACTGTAAATTCAAAATTATACAATATTAAATCATAAAAACTAAACATTGTGACTGCTTTCTTCAGAGTAAATGTAGCTTTTTCTTAGTTCCTCCCCAACTAGGTTTCTAAAATACAACTAACATAGAACAGGATGGTTGAAAAAAAAAACTATTCTTGATGCTGGCTTGAGGTCAGTAAGTGGAAGGCCAGAGCAAGTATTTTCATGTCCAGAGTGACATGTGAAAGCAAAATGCTTCAGATTTCACAATATGTAGACTGGTATCATTCTCCGACATTTTATAAAAGAGAAAACCAGACCAAGAAAGCCAGGGCAGAATACAAATCCAGGACTTAGGACACCAAGTCCTGGTACAGCATTTAATGGAGTTGTTCACAGAAAGGAGGAGGGGGACAAATATCAGATTTTTCTGCAGTTTTAAAAAAATAGCTATAGTCTCTCCCCCTGCTTGTTCATAGCAGAATGCTGAGAAAGTTCTACAAAGTAAAACTTCTGCATGTAATTCTGATGTAGTACTCATGGGTGAGAACAGATGCTAAAGGTAAGATCAGAAAGTTTGGCAGAGGTGGGAGTAAAGAAAATGAACTATATATGCTTTTCTGAAGAGCCCATGCAAATTTTAAAGAGACAATTTTAATTTTTAAGTGAGCATCTATAATGTTTACACTAGCATCTGAGACTCACAAGAAACTAACAACAGTATTCTTAAAGAACTGGATAGTCTACTATAACAGAGATTGAAAAAGTTAAATTATTTTATTATTCAATTACAACTGAAATACTTAAATCAATGTTGACTCACCTATCTGCTAACTATAACCTCTAGATACCAGTTTTCTTCTAAATCTGGAAGTCTGACTGTTCCAAGTGCTCTGCCAAAAAGACAGCAGAGCTCCTCTGCCACTAGCACACACCTATACAGCTCTGGTTCAGAAAACCTCAAGAAGCTAAAAGGCACAAATGAAGGCCAAGAGGCTTGCTGGCTTAGAGTGATATATACATGTGGTTCTAAGCAAAAGCCTTCTCTATCAATAATGTGAACTGGAAAGAAAACAGTAAGAGCTACCAGCAAAAGCCAACTTGACATTATGTTTGTTGTCCCATATCAGCTTTGTCTTAAATATGTCCCTTAGCCTCAGCTCCAGTTCATCAGGCACATAAAGTACTGCCCAACAGAGACTGTTGTTACTATTTTTGGCAGAAGCCAAACAATAAGGAAAAAAGATGAAAGTAGTTAGAAAATTGTGAAAAACAGAAATTAAGAGTCCCTTCTTGGGGAGTCAGCACACACCCAGCTGAAACTTTTCAGTCTAACTATGGTGAATAGACTGAAGTTGCCAAACTTACCTAACTCGTTTCCTCATAAAAAAAGGAAACAAGCCCCTCCCCCTTAAACAGCAATAGAAAGGCAAAGCAGATAAATGTTAGCAGTGCCTTGCAGAAATGCCATTGTGGTACCGTTTATAAAATGGGCAGGGAAGGTAGAGGATCATGGTGATGTGCAGGCAGAAAAGTGTTTTAGCCAGTCAGATCAGTTTCAAATTATTTCCTCTCATTACAACCCAACTCCAAAAGGACCTGAACACATAGTTCTTCGATTTTAGTGTCTTCTATCAAGATGCAAATAGTATGGCTTGACTCTGTTCCTAAACTCATTATTATTATTATGAAACCAATTTTATATTTAACATTCTAGACCTGCCAGTAGTTTTCCCATTTCGAGATGTTCTAAGAGTACTGGCTGAATGATTCGAGTTCTGGTAAATAGTAAGTGATTACATTTCAAAGACATCCCCCAAGCAAAAAAAAAAAAAAAAAAAGCAACAATTTTCTAAACCAACAGAAGTAGTACTTGTGCGGCCCTCCTCCTACCTTTCATAGAAGCACATGCTCACAAAGAGGCAATGATTCCTCTAAGTTCAACTGAGGATTCTCCATGCTGGTTACAGACCTGGAACAGCCAGTATTTTCTGGTTTAGACATCACTTCACATATTTTAAACAGTCACCTGGCCATGAAACCCTCCAAGTGGCATGCTTGGGTAACAAAATGATCTATAAACTCCCTTCTAAGTAAGATGAGTTCAGTCAACTGCAAAGTCTCTTCCACCACCATCACCCCAGGGGGTCCCAAGCAGGGATGGTCAGGAAGTGAGCTGCAGTTTACAGTGCCACCAGGAACCCTAACCCTTCACTCTGTGCAGACTCTGCCTCTACTCCAACAACTATGAACAATACTTGAAGAAAATCCGGTCAAAGAATATCAAGTTGTCCTCCGGGATTTCCCAAATGTCTGTCTAATCCTTACTTTGGAGGCAGCCTGGAAGAAGCAGGAGTAGCCCAAAAGGCTTGAAGTGAGGACAACCGAGTTCCGGACCTAATACACCACCATCCATCCACTCACTCACCAGGCTACACTAGGCAAGTAACAACCTCTGACATTTTTGGGGGTGAAATGCCAAAGCTGATAATGGACCATTCTATAAAACATATAAAAGGCGTTATAGAAATCACATTAATCAATAGCCATCTGTTATTCCTCACTTCTAATAAAAGACTGTGTAAACTGGACACATTATAGATATAACAATCATATTTAAATGTATTAAAGATTTTCTGATAATCAGATATATCAATACACCGTTAAAACCATTCAACATTTGACACATGGCACTAGAAAGTTTCAGATCGTAAGTTAAAAATGAAGTTAGAAAAATACGCATTTGATATAGTATTTTATTAACTTTTTTTTTTTTAAAGACTTATTTATTTATTTATGTATCCCCCCCCTTGCTGCTTGTGTTTTTACTGTGTCCATTCGCTGTGTGTTTCTTCCGTGTCTGCTTATCTCCCCCTTGCTGTGAGGTCCTGCTGCATCAGCCCACCACGCCGCGCCGGCCGGCCTGCTCTCACAAGGAGGCCCTGGGAAGCGAACCTGGGGCCTCCCGCATGGTAAATGGGGGGCTCTATCGATTGAGCCACACCCGCTTCCCTTGATATAGTATTAATATTTTTTTAAAGGGGGGGCCAAGGAAAACATTTACTCAAGTTTCCATTTTTGCCTCCATTTCTAGCGTATACCTTGTTTTTTTTTCCCTCTAGAAACAGAGGTCATATCAACTAAATAATATTAACAATTCATATGTTGTCAATCTTTCAAGACTATTACTTCCAAGTTTTCCAAATCTGATAAAGAGAAATGATGGTCTACATCAAGTTCTGAAATGAAACATACTTCATAGGACATGCTTTGCAAATCTGTGAAATCCACACACTCTCTCCAAGTATCTACACTTTGTATTTCACAGCAAATAACACCAAGTACACAATAGGCTTTCTGGGCCTACTGTAGATGGGGGAAGACATTAGGAGAGATGCTGGGAATCAAGGCATCCATATTTCCCTGTGATGTGTCTAAAGGTCATGATGATCACCTATCCACAGTACTTGATGAAGGAAAAAAAGCATATAAGTATTTTTAGAAATGACTTTACTTTCTTAATCATGAATTTAACTCTGATACCATGAATCTAGAAAAGAGGTCAAAGTATTGGTTTTAAGCCATAAATGTTTCATATACTATTTAGATTTTATCAATACCTAAGACTCCCTTGAAAACAGTACGAGTGGAGAAAGAACACAAAGACTGAATACATCAGTCACAACCACTGATCCCTGAATAGTCTACAAAATAAAGGGTCCCCAGGGGGACCAGATGCTGCCACAAGGAGTATTTTATTTTATTCTTCTGGATGCTTGAATTGTATTATATACTACCTTTTCACTACCTCTCCTAATATCAGAAGTTTAAAAAGCCTTGTAAATAGTTGCACTTTCTTCACCATTTCCATACCAGGGACAATGTGGACAGGCTTTACCTATAATGACTGTGTCCCATGCAGTTCAGAGATGGTGTGATGGCGCCAGCCAGGTAAGCTGCTGGGACATGACCCAAACAAAAAAATAATAAAAAAATAGAAAGTGATTCTTAGGAGAGGACAATAATCACCTTGACACTTTAACCTATAAATGCCACTATTTAAAATAAAAAACATCCTAATTTAAGGTGAACATATTAAATATTGCTAATTTCTAAGCCACACTATTTAAAAATCAAATCCTGTTTGAACTACAATTTTTAAACTATCAACTAGCAAGAAAAAGCATGATAAATACTCTGGTTCAAAGAATTATACACAAAGGGATTGTCAAGGTAAAAGCCTGAAGACAAATTGAACTTTGTACCCCAAAATACTAAATACATAGGGAACTCATCAATTTTAAAAACCACATTTTGGTGGTTCATAAGCAGTAGTAGGCCTTAAGACTCTGTTAGGAATTACTTGAGAAGTTTATGTAAAAACAGATTTTTCAAGCCTCACCTCTGGGAACTGACCTAACAGGTCTGAAGGGGGGGGCAGGTCCAGGAACCTGTATTTTTAACTGGCTCTCCTTGTGATTCTGATGCAGCCAAATTTGGGAATGAATGCTTTAGGATCTCCTGGTGCCTGAGGAACTCTGTGTCACTCATTGCAAAAATATTCAACATTTACCATTTATTCAACCATCAATCTATTGCACAAAACTGTACAAAGCTAATGCTATTAAAAAGCCCCATGAGGAATTGCAAAATAAACCAGCTTTCACAGCACTTCATTCACTGTTTCAATATTCCAATAACTAGGAATTTTACCAAATGGATAATAAATGGCTGGTGGTATGGAAGACAGAAACCTGAACTCAAGGAGTACACAGACAATCATATACTTGTAAATAAAGTATGCATTAACCAATCTACTGCAGCTTTCTAAAGGACAGCAAGATGCCCTGGCAAGAGCTTTGGTGTAGGTTATCAGAAGACAAGCCCTTTTTCAACTGCCTGGTCTAAGCTAAACTGTAAGACCACCAAGGTCTCAACTTTCTTATTGGAAGGCAGAGAGTAGTACTTAAGCCTAATTGCATAAGGTCCTTTTAATCCCCAAACTTCTGTGGTTCCTCATGGGTAAAGGACACAGATTTCAAAAAAGGTAGAATCCAACCCAAGGTTGAACAACTCTGCAACATGGAAGTAGCTGAAGGAAGGACCTCAGCTGGGCTCCAAAGGACGGTATGGCCAATGTTAAGCTGAAAATGAGTGGGAAAGGGTATGCTAAAAGTGGGAGGTACAGGAGCGTATGTACAAGGGCTGGGAATAAGATCAGCCTGAAAGTGAAGAAGCCAGTGTGACTAGGGTGGAAAACAGTAGGAAACAGCACTGGGGTCACTCCTCAAAAGCTAAGTATTTAAATGATAGAGTGAAAACAGCAGGGAACATAATAAAATTTCGAGTGAAAAGTAACATGAGGAAAGTGGCGTTTTTGTAAGATTAGTCTGACAGCCATCAACAGGATAGACTAGAGGAAGGAAAAACAGACTAATTTATGGAATAATATCCCAGGGAATAGGAAGGCTTAAATGCAGCTTCCAAAAAGTATGTAAAGCAGTGAATACTAGAAAAACCTGGTTCAAGATTGAACTAAGACCACAAAACATGTTTAACTGAAAAATAAGAAAAGAAACATAAAGAACAAACAGACAAAAAGGGTGCTATATAGTTTTGGAAAATGGTCTGCTTTGCCTCTCAGAGAAATCTGGACCAAACTGAGGATACCAGCTGTTATCTGATATTTCTGCAGGAACCAAATGGGGGCGGGGAAAGAAGTAGCCTGCTGCTTACCCACCACCCCCACCCCCATTTCAGAAAATCAGAAGAGAAGTAGCAGATGTCACAGTGTAAAAGCCACAAGGCATTACTGTCCTTTCTTCCACGTATTCAGACCGAGCAGCTGGGCCCTGAGGAGAGAAGGCTGATGACGTACAGTGAAGAAAAAGCTGCCATCAGTGTCCTTCCTTGCAGACTATGGATATTTCTCCTATGGTGACCCATTTCCTCTGCATTTCTGCCTTCTTCTGGACCCTACTGAAGTCAGGACATATAGCCATATAGCAAAAGAACCCAATCAGAATGACGTTAAGGGTAGTTATTTCTGGAATGAGGAAGAATATTTCCTGGGATGAGCCATCCCAACCATCTATTCCACTTCCTCCAGTAACTACAATTCGGGGCCTCAGAACTATGATAAATTAGCAGCAATCCTGAAAGTCAAATTACATTAAGGAAGGGAGAGCCTGAAAAAATATGCAGTAGGACAGAACACATAAAATAGTCTGAAAGTAACTGGATAGTGGATGTTTTTTTCTAAGAGTGTTTATTACTTCATGGTACTCTTAAAAGATTAATATCTGTGACATAAACAAAACTATGCAGAGAAGTGTAGACAGAAAAATGTCCAGGTTGAAAAATCAAATGTTAAAACAAACAATCCTAAGTCTTATTAGCTTAAAGTGTATTAGAAGTCTAATTTTTCCTCAAATTTTGATAATACATAGTGGCAAGTTCATTTTCTGACTGAAGGATGGATCTTTTCTTTTGACACTTTCTTGATCAAGAAACACCTAGAATTCTTGGACATCTTATATCCAATTATATTTGGGAACTATGTCATATAGATTCCTTTAGATAAGATAGAGCTGGTGGACATTTTTCTTATGGGCAAATAAATATAAGGTATGAGATGTCAAAACTATCCAAAGCTAACAAATTACACCTTAATTGATAATTCTCAAAGAAGCAACTTTTTAAGCACAAAGAGGATACTGCATTTCCAGATACCTGAAAAAATGAGGAGAAATCTTCCAGACAAGCCTCTAAGCAAGATGGATGCCACAGTCAGCCTTGACTAACTTCCTCTCACCACTTCAGGCTATAGTCTGAGCTGGTTGTGTAAATCAAGGGTAAAAAATAGTTTTCAACTTGAGTCAAATGATGGAGGTTGCTTGGAATACTACTTTGAAAAATATTTGGGAGCTACATCTAGACTCACTGAGAAAGACTGCCAAGATTGATTGGCAATGTTAGCACTGGGACAGGAGAGGGTAAACTGATGACAACATCCCTCTTACTTTCTAAAGGAAAAGAAATCTATTCTATGGATTGGATTAACTTCTTATGCAGGGAGAATCTACCTAAGAATTTCAAAAATTCACAAAAGAGAAAAGGTATGCACAAAATTATTGACCTTAGGTCTTGAAAAGAAAACTATGACAGGAAAAGTAATCTGTGTGGCATTTAAGCTCTTCGAGTTAGTTTCCTCAAAGCAAACTGAATTGGCTAGAACAAAGTCAAACTACAGCCCAAGGACTGTTGCCCGTTTTTTTTGTCTCACACGTGAGCTAAGAATAGTTTTTAAATGTTTGGGAAAATATAAAAAGAATAACACTTTATGAACATTATATGAAACTCAAATTTCGGTGCCCATACATAAAGCTTTATTGGAACACAGCCTCACCCATTCATTTATGTATTGCTTATAGCTGCTTTCATGCTACAAAAGGCAGAGTTGAGAAGGGGTGACAGATGGCCCACAAAACCTGAAATATACTATCTGACCCTTTATTTTAAAAGTTCGCCAACCCCTGTGTTAGAGAACAGGTCTAGATATAGGGCAGTAATTCTCTATAGGGAAAGGAGATTTTCCTTGTTAATAAACATGTGATTACAATAGTAGTCATGAATATACACCTGTCCCCCTCAGGCAACAAACATGAAAAAGTTTGTTTAGCCTCCCAGAAAAGTATCTATATGGGTCTGAGATGAATACAGGAAAAAACTAAGTAAATCTTAAAATTTTTTTTGAACTTCTGTTCTGCAAGTAAATATAAAAAAAAATTTTAACATACTTTTATTGTTTTGGTTTGAAGTCTCAATCCATTCAGCGTGTTGATAGCTTTCTCTGCATCCTTAGGATCAATGTAGTTCACAAAGCCATATCCCAAGCTCTGCCCTAATAAAAGGGAAGGGGAAAAAGGCGTATTAGTTCTACACCACTGACAGAGATCCACTTTCATTTTTGCAAATGACCTTGCCACTAACACCACAGCATATTTTCTCATTAGTAAGAACTCTACATTAATTTTTCTAGAAGTATACATGTGGTCTTTTCTCATCTTCTGTCTACTGCATCTGCAAGTTTAAACATCAGTTAATTCAGCAATCAGTGCTGTTGAAAAAAAAAAAAAAAACACATCACCAAACTGTTCCATCAAACATGCCCTGCCTGAGCCAGAGCGCGCCAGCAGCAATGCAACATTCAACTTCCACAACTGTGGGTGCAAATCTATGCATAGCTGCTGAGTGGCTTAAGAGTCACGACCTTTTCAGCTTCAGTTTCCTTACCCATAAGAGTGCAAGAATCTGCCAGTGTTCTACAAATTTTACCTAGACACCTTTACAGCCTTGTACCAAGTACAATTATTTCAGAATCTAAAATGTTAAAGAACCATATATATGTATATGTATATATGTATATTTGTTTTTAGAGGAGTGCTTCCTTCAAATAAACTGGATCAAATTTTCTAAAAATGGGTTTTATGATCTAGATAAGGAGTATAGGAAAATATGAACACAGATTTACACTGAAACATCCAAGCCAATTGAAAATATGAACACAGATTTACACGGAAACATCCAAGCCAATTAGAATATGTACAAGAGGAAAAAAAAGAAATTAAAACAACAACAACAAAAAAGTTTTGGAGCAAATTTTTGTCACCTCAAAATAAATTTTTCCTTTCTCCCATTATATGAACCTTCTCACCACTCTTAATGATGCCTGAATGCTCAGAATATGAGAGGTATCATGAGGTTGAAATCAATGGAATGTACACACAATTTAAGCAAATATTAAAGGTCTCAACTTTTCAACTAAGGGAAAGTTTCTCAGCTTGAAACAGTGAGAAACACTAAAGAGTAGGTGACAAAAATGGACATAACTAAGTTTAATCAAGTCAAGGAAAACTAATAAAAGGTTTCCTGGAAGTTGCCCAGTAAAGGTCCAAATGTGTTTATTAAATACAGTTTTTGCATCAATCAGTTTCATAGAGAAGTGAGGGCTTTATTCTTGATGGGGCACCTTAGCACCACATGGTTATGAATACAGGTATTTTAACAGCCAATCTGTTTACCTTAATGCGGTTCTTTGTAACTACACAAAGAAATAGAAAGCTAAATAAATTAAGTGTCTAAAAAGATGAAAACCTGTGATTGTATTTTGGGAACCATTCACAGAACTGGGTATAACCATTGCTAGCTTATGCTCTCAACAAATTGTATTTTTTCCTGTTTGTTTTTTTTTAATAAAGGGGGGGCTAAAATTAATTGAGAATATTTGTTTTTTTTCTTCTTACTAAACTTCAGGTTTTATTTTATTCACAGTTCTATATGAAAGAAATCATACATGTAACCAGTGTATTTTCAAGCATTTGACTTTTTATAATTTAACAATCACATGTCTACTGCACACATAATGCCCTCTTATGAAATGCACTGCACTTCTATTGTCATCAAGCAGGAGTCACGTTGGCTGAACATAAATATGTTCAAGGAAGCAACTAAGATGTAAAGGATATGAGCTTTGGAGACAGACACAAGTTTCAATACTGGCTCTGCCGTTTAACTAGCTGTGTGACTTGGAACAAGCAACGTAGCCTCTCTGGCCACAGCTTCCTTTTCTCTAAAATAAAGATAATTAATTTCTACTCAACAAGGTTGCTAGGGCAATGATGAGAACATTCATTAGTGAGAGAAGCAGATCAACCTAGACAAAAGATTTTTAAAAATGTGTATAGACTACCTGTTAAAGAGTTTAAGTATATTCATTTCAAGCTAAATCAGAAAGATGCTACAAATATAATGGGGAAAGGAAAAGGCAGACCAAGTGTTATGCAGTTTGTCACACCCCTATTCTATGACAAAATAAATCAAATTATCAACTGTACCAACATTAAGAGTCAATTCTTCCTTTCTACTTGCATGGATTTTCCCTTTCTACTTGCACGGCCGCTCTACCTACATTTTAGCAGCTTCTAATCACAGTGCTTTCTCAATTATGGCTGCACAATGGAATTTTTTTATCATAGATCATAAAAAAAATTATTAAAAAAAAACAAAAAAAAAAACCTGATGCCCGAGTCTCACACCCAAAGATTTTGATTTTACTAGTTACTTGGGAAGAAGCATTGGTACCAGTTTTTGTTTTGTTTTGTCTTTTTAATCTCAGTGACTCTAACATGCAGCCAAGGTTGAAAACCATTGCTTGAATGAAGAAACGTTAATACGGGAATATGTAAGGGAACTTCTGGGAATCCTGAAAGGGACCAAGCATTGATGGTCTGGGCATGTAAAGTGACTCTACGGAGAATACTGCCTTTTTACAAATTACATTTTAAAGATGTATATAGATGTTTCTTCTGAAATCTTCAAGCTATCCATCAATTCAGAGAAGCAGTGTATTGGCCTCCTGAGGTCAGCCTTGGGTGTAACACTGCACGCTAGAGTCGGACACTGGGTAAAGCGAAAAGCTGCTTAGCTGTTTCCCATGCTGGCCACTGAGCTCTTACTCCCAGTTCCTAACAGATATGGCAACTCAAAGGTTTGCTAAATTAATCAATGAGAAGCTTAATGGTGTTATTTAACCAAAAGTTACCAAAGATATTATCAACATCACATCAAGTGGCTCATCCACTAAATGCATCATCTTTGAATTGACCCCTCAAGCAATCATGGCTAGCTATAATAGCTAAATCAAATCTCTAGTACCTGTAGGCTTTATTACACTTAGACAATATTTATTCCCAAATGACCTCCTCCTCCTAGAGAGTTTCTAATCTGCCTAGTAACATTATTTGCAAGAGTGTCACCATCAATTAAAATACATCTGAGGTCCCCAAATTTTACTGTTATCCCACGCAAACTAATAAAGGAGATAGCCACTACTATAATGCAGCTTTCCTAAATCCACTCTTGTGGCTGCATTTAAATGTTGGCACACAAAATGGGAACACAAGGAGATAGGAACTTTACAGGATTTTCATCTTAAACTGAGTTTTGTCAAGCCAGCAAATATTTATCGGATGTCTCACATCTATAAAGACCCCACAGATGATACCAAGATAGGCAAGACTCTCCCCATTCTCACCTTTCAGGTATATGGTGTTTTACTGCTGAACTTTAGCTTCCAATTAATCATGTAAGGTATTGAGATTCTTATCCTATCCTATGAAACAGAAATGAGATCAGAGGCCTGGCAAGATCAATTAGCTGCCCCAAATCAAAAACACAGGTAGGAAGTGATGAAGTCAGGACTTAAACCCAGGACTGTTTACTCTCAAATGCTCTTCTCTACTCAACTCACAACTAGGTTTTATCTGATGATGGACCATCTTCTATACACCTGAAATATTAGGTAACCGGGCATTTTCTAATAGGGTTTTACCACAACAAATTGTATCTTAATTGCCCACTGCCTCAAATTTCTGTACTTCTTGAGCAAATATCAGTTTCACTATCCGTGAACTTCTTTGTGGTTATTCTTTCTTATGACAATGTAAACCACATCTTATTTACATAGAACATACTTCAGGATATTATAAGTGAGTACAGATTTAAAAAAAAAAAAAAAAAAAAACAGCAGCAGTTGCAAGTCAAACATCAAGTAAAAAGTTAGCCTGGATGTACTTTTTCCACTTTTGTGTTCAACAGCTAATAGGAGCCATAAGCTACCAAGGAAGGCTTGGAAACCAAGCATCATTTACCCATATCATTCAAATCTGTTTTCCAAGTCACTCTGAAAACAGAGTGCATACTGATAATCCAACAACCAAGAGTCATTTCTTTAAAAAAATTTATAAAACTCTATATTTAAATTCCAAATATAACCATTATGGAAATCAAATGATTAAAGGAAAATTCTGAACAAAATAACAAAGCTAAGGCTCTCCCAAAGAGCTTTCAAGACACATCTTGGTGACTGATATCATGAACAGGGTCAACACCACTTGTCCCCAACTATCCATATAGATTACCTGTGGTCACATTCTCTCAGGGATTTTGAAACCATTTATCCAAGTCTTGGTCCTAACAGCCATGGCAGGAACTCCAGAACTTCACTATGGAGGATGCTATCTGAACAGTCAGACAGCTTAAGACCTTCTTCACACAGGCACTGAAAAATTCAGGTCAATACCACACTTCAGCACATGTATCTGTACACCATGTGTGGGGATACCTTTTGTTTTTCACCCTCTTTTTCAATCTAACAAGCATTCCATAGAAAGGATCCCTTCTTCACAAGAGATGGATAAATCATTTATAAAATGCTCCTGGCATAAGGAAAACAGTCATAAATAGGCTTTTTAGAACCATAGTCAAGTGATCTAAAGCACAGAGCTAAAATACTCCACAGGCCTCTGAATGGGACCAAGGACCATTGAGAGCCCTGCAGGGGTCAGAGCAGGTAGAGGAAACTGGAAGAGAATCCACTTACTAACGAAGTGCTGTGGGAAAATACAAAAACTCCAATTTATCCTGAACTGTGCATAATTCATAGCAGCAGCATTCCCTTGCTACCTACATTGCTTTTAATAGCATACTTGTTTAATTAAAAATTTAACTGCATATTTTAATTAAAAATACACAATCTTCTGAACCCATTTTATTCAAAGGTCACTTTATTTAGTCTTTTATATTTCAAATTACTACCAATGTTCAGAATATCAAATTACCCCCTCAGGTTTAAAGGTAAAGGCAATAGACCACCATAATTCTTGATTATAAACTTGCTACATTAATTTAATTCTATGCAACCAATATTAAGTGAGACTCATCTCAACATTGTGGAAAACAAAATGCTGTATTTAAAAAAAAAAAAAAAGATGCCAAAAGTCATCATAGACATATATCACATACATTTAGCATTCATTCATTCAAAAACTAATTATGGAAAGTCTATTTTTTGCTAGGCCCTGAGGATAGAGCACAGAGACAAAGTTCCTGCCCCAACAAAAATTACATTCTGGTGGGGTATAAGAGGCAGAAAAATGAACAAGTTCTACAGTATATTAGAAGGCTCCATAAGGGGTATGGAGAAAAAAAAGCAGGGAAGGATGAGAACTCAGGACAGAGTAGGGGAAAGGGGAAATACTCCAGCTCAAATATTAAAATATGAGGGTAGGCCTCATCTTGAAGGTAACAACATTTGACCCAAGACTAAAAGGAAGTAGCTCACAGCCTAATAGTGAAGATGTGCAAAGAGACTTACTTCAGCTAAAGTTCTATGATACGGTATCACATCCTGCCAGGTCTACCAGCAAAATGTGCCTCTCCTTCCCATCTCCTCTGCATGAGTACCGGTTCTCATGTATTATTCTTGCTTGAACTACTGCTACAATGTCCTAACCCATCTACCCTTTCCTTAGACTCCCATTAACTCCAAAACCAGCCATCCTCCACTATAATGTTGATCTTCCTTAAAAGGCAAACCCAAGCATACTTTGGATCCCAAGGTCATCACTGGCTTCTTACTTTACCTCAACTTCTACTACTCCTACACATTTACCCTGAAATGCACATACTGTGGCAGTAATACACATTTCCAGCTGGTCAATTTCCATGTATCTTTTGAGACTTTCTCAAGAGACTGTTTCCTGCCATAGCTTGCCCCACCCCCAAAGCACACTGTTCAGGGCTACTCTCTAGTCCTCTCACAGCTCTATCCATTATACCTTTATCTTAGTACATATATGTATTACGATAGACAATTTGGATGTTTCCCCCACTAGACTGTGAACCTCTTGAGAGTAAGGGCAAGCTGAGCATAGCTAACATAGAAGACTCTAGCAGAGAAGATAATTAAATATTCACTGAATGGATTAATGAACAAATGAACGAAGAGCCTCTGCCTTCCAGGAGCTTATGCTTTAGGAGAGTGATGCTCTTATAAATATGCTCCCCGGTACTATGTTTACTAAGCTAATATCTACACAAAGCACCTACAATGCACCAGATGGATTACTGAACAAGTAGAGACAAGATGCTCAAATGTTATAGTATTCTGTCTTCATAAGGGAGTGAGATGAGGTAGATTTTTAAAAATAGTTCATTTAAGAATTTTCATATGAAAACTTTCTACAAATACCATTAAAATGAAATCTCAATTTTAAAAAATAATGTCACCTAGAATAATTTGATAGATTTACATAAATCTGTTTCACAAATCTGTAAGTATGAATTATGGGATGTCAGCCTATAATTTAGATGAAAGTGCTTTTTCACTAATATAATTAAGTCTGCCAAGACTATTCATGTACAAGTCAAATAAAATGCAGAATGAATTCTATAAAAACCTGGTAGTTGAATCAACAATAAAAGGTGACTACACTGATTGATGTGTATCTATTATTTCATTTAGAGCAGTAGTAATGTTTTATGAAATACAAAACGACAAAGCAGCAAGAATCTTTTTTAAAATCCTAGTTAGCAGAAACAGGTCACTATGGTCCTCTCTGACAAGCAAGACTCTTGCAACCTGCCATCTAATACTTGAACAAAAAGCAAACTGAAAAGGTGGTATCCCCAAACAGAGTCACTCTACAAAACTGCATACCTTAACAAAAAGCAAATGATTTAATTTGGGGAAATGTGTTTTCATTACAAAGGGAGGAAATTTTTTGTTTTTAAAAGAAGACTCTTTTCCCTCATTATAGCACCCTTCTCTCCTCCACCTCCCCAAAACACAATAAAGTTGCAAATGTGTTGTATTTCTTCAGATGGACTTTCTGTTCTTGGGCACTCACTGTGTGTATCTGTTCAGCAGGCTGTGCACTACAACTCTGGCACCAAAGCAACTATCAACAGACTTGACAAAGGAGCTTTCTTAATATTTCAGATGTGATATGTAACAAAACCATGCTGGTACCAGACAGTAGGGGAAAGGCTTGAGAGAACCTTAGAAGAACAGAAAAGATGCCATCCTCTCTAGTCACATTTCTCTCCAAATTTTAATTCCTAACTTAGTCCAAGTCTCAGATGCAGCATGCAGTAAGTCCTTCCATTAAAAACATTCGACTAACTTGGATCCAATTAAACAGGTCCTCCTCACTCTACTCTGACTAAGATCAAACTGTGAGGTGGAGGGCTGGTGAGATGCTATTACTACAGCCCAAGCCAGCATCTCTAGAAACCTGGGGAATTTTTACCAGCTTCAAAAAGGACATTACCAGGGATTATCACAAGGATTGAAAATTCAACCTACACTCTCACATAATACAGACAGCTCACTCAAAGACTCATCTTCCACCCAAATGCTAATAAAGCTGGCCTAAGACTGAAATACCCCAATATTTAAAAATGGTTTCAGGACTTCATATATATACTGAGATCACAGGGGAGAGTTTAAATGACAACTTCTCTGCTGAAATCAAAGTTGCAAATAGTCGTCATTTAGTAAATATTACCTACGTGGCCTAATTCTAGAGGGAACAGTAAGTGTCCTTAGCACCAGGGCATTTTCCTTTCCAATTTAATTTTCACCAAGTCTGATCCCCGATTATGCAATGGTAGAGCTCTATTTTCCTGTAGTTCCAGGTCCAGTAATTATGAATCTGCTGGTAATGCAGTATGACCTTGCTTAAGCTGGCAAAACTGTGGGTTCCTAATACATCACATTTTCAGACAACATTAAGTACTTCCACAAAATTCAGTCTTAGGCTATCGAGAAAAATAGCAGCATATTAAATCCTCTAAATTCTCATTGGCTAATGCACATGGGTACTAAGATGTCTTCCATCCAAAACCAGGAAGATTCAGAAAAATTACTTGTATCTAAAGTGGGAAAATAGGAAAGTGGGTGTGGCTCAAATGACTGGACTCCCATCTACCATACAGTAAGTTCAGGGTTCGATTCCCAAGGCCTCCTGATAAAGCCAGGCTGGCCCAAGCAGAGAGCAGCCTGCACAGGAGTGCTGGCGCAGCAAGGTGACGCAACAAAGAGACAAAGAGGATAGACAATAAGAGACACAGCAAATCAGTGGTGCAAGAGATTGAGTGGCTCTCTCCCACTCCAGAAGGTTCCAGGATCGGTCCCCAGTGCTGCCTAAAAAGAAGACAAGCAGACACAGAAGAACACACAGCAAATGGACACAGAGAGCAGACAGCAAGCGCAAAAACAATGGGGGGGGGGGGGGG
>JAQZBX010015794.1:0-17001 GCA_029593785.1 Cabassous unicinctus
TAAAAAAAAAAAAAAAGATAGGAGGGAAGGCATTTGTAAAGGTTTTGGTGTGAAAGGGAACATGATAGTTATGAGCACAAGAGAAGAGGCCACTGCAGCTGGAGTGCAGGTATTGAGGGCAAGGGAAATTTTGGCTTGAGACAAGGAATGCCAAATTTCTCTCTTTTATTATCTCTATGACCAAAAATAGTATATGCTGGAGATACTTCAATGCACAAAATTAAGTCAGGAGATATATATATATCTATATATATATCTATATATATATATCTATATATATATATATACACACACACACTCACAAATTGCTGACCCTACATCCTAATAACACCTCTTGAGTAATTATTATCTCTCCTTTTAATTTGATAAGGCTTCCTTATCTTAGTAGAGGAGGGGTGGAATCATTTCCACGATAGGCTAACCACCATAATTATGTATTCTGCTTTCATATCTGTTCTAGTCTTCTTGTTCTTATTTTACTTAGAGTGCTATTTAAAGTTTGAATTTTGAGTTAAGAAAGGTAAAAACTCTTAATTTCTACGGTTTATAATTTAAGTCATAAGTTCTCACCTAGGCAATGGTGCCAAAATTTCTTTAGAGAAGTACTTATGTTTTGAGCCTTGTACATGGCCTTAACTTTATACTTTTAAGTTACTTGGATGATATTTCTGAATTTCCATATTTCTTTACCTATTGACATGTTATGAATAAAATTGCAGTCATTATTGATTTAACCATTTCTAAGGTATACTTATTAGTTTGCTGTTTATAAATTTGTAAGCTGTTGTTATACACTATTTATGGTTAACTAAAAGATATTTTCATTAAGATTGAACCCATTTTAGTGGAGTTTTAAATAATCCTTATTTACATAATGTCTGGTTTCTAGTTCTCTTTTATATTTACAATATTTGTCTCTTACTGTACTGCTGGGTGGCGTAATCTTCTAGAACTCTCTTGCAAATCATATATATATGGAATCCTCAAATAAAAAAGGAGGTATATTATCAGAGGTCCTATGTATTCAGCCAAAAACACCTGAAAATAAGAAAAAGATTTATATTAAGCAATATATTTCATTTCACAGGTGTTATTAAGTTTAATGAAGTATGGTTTATTTATGTAAGATTAATGCACTTCATGAAATGGTGGGGTGGACAGATGACCCCCACAAACCTGCATCAGACCTAGAAAAATAATTTATTCATTCATTCAACAAATAGACAAGTATCTGAGAATAAAATTATCAACAAAATAGATAAGATTCTTGCCTCTCACTCTGTTAATGAAATATTTTGATTATGACATTATTTCCAGAAACTTTTCTTTGAACACAACTCGTTGAAATAAAATTAACAAATGTTACCTCAAACACAAACTCTGTACCAATTAAACATTAACTCCCAATTCCCTAACACCACCCTAAACCCCAGTAACTTGTGTATATAGCACATTTTGTTTGTCTGTTCATCTTTTGGATGGACACTTGAGTTGTTTCTATCTTTTGGCATTTGAGAATAATGCCTTTGTGAACTTCTGTGTGAAGACATCTGTTTGAGTCCCTGCTTTCAATTCTTTTGGGTATAATCCACAGGTAGGATTGCTGGGTTAAAGGGTAATCCTATACTTATCTTTCATAGGAACTGCCAAAGTATTTTCAACAGTGGATGTACCATTTTACATTCTTACCAACAATGAATGAGAATTCCTACTTCTCCACATGTTCTTCAACAATTCTTTTTTATTATTATTATTAATAGCCATTCTAGTGAGTATGAAATGCTATTTTGTAGATTTGAAGTGCATTGCTCTGATGGCTAAAGATGTTAAGCATCTTTTCATCTGTTTATTGGCCATTTGTATATTGTCTTTGGGGAAATGTCTATTCAAGCCTCTTGTTCATTTTCTATTTGGGTTGGCTTTTTGTTGTTGAGTTTTAGGATTTCTGTATATTCTGGATATCAATCCCTTATTGCATAGGTGGTTTCAAAATATTTTCTCACATCCTAATTGTCTTTTTACATTCATGATGAAGTTCTTTGATGTACAAAAGTTTTTTGTTTTGTTTTTTAATTTTGATGAAATCCCATTATTCAATTTTTTTGTTGTTGTTGCTTTTGCAAACTTGTGTGCCTAACACAAGTTCCCAAAGATGCTTCCTTATATTTTCTTCTTGGAGTGGTATCATTTTGGTTCTTTTGTTTAGGTCTTTGATCCAAATGAGTTAAATTTTTGCATATAGAGTTAAGTAAGGGTCCACCTTCATTCTTTTGCATGTGAATATCCAGTTTTCCCTGCACCATTTGTTGCACATATTATGCTTTCCCTATTGAGTGGACTTGGCAACATTATAAAAAATCAGTTGACTATTGATTTGAGGGTTTATAACTAAAACCTCAATTTGATTCCATTGGTCTATATGACTTTCCTTGTGTCTGTGCCAGTCTGTTTTGATTACAATAGATTTTACTAAGTTTTCATCAGGAAGTGTGAATCTTTCAACTATTTTCTTCTTTTTCAAGAAGATTTTGGACATTCTGGGTCCCTTACCCTTCCATATGAATTTGATTATTGGCTGTTGCATTTCTGCAAAGGAGGCTATTGGAATTATGATTGGATTTGCAGTGAAGCTGTAAAGTTCTTTGGTAGATTGACATCTTAATGATATTTAGTTTTCCAAGCCAAGAACATGGAGCATCCTTCCATTTATTAAGGTCTTCCTTGATTTCTTTTACCAATGTTTTGTAGTTGTCCATGTATAAAACATGTACATCCTTGGTTGAATTTTTTCCAAGATATTTGATTATTTTAGTTGTTATTGTAAATGGAAATTTTTTTTCTTGATTTCCTCTTCAGAAACACTACTGATTTGGAGGTGTTGATCTTTTACCCCACCACTTAGCTGAATTCATTTGTTAACTTGGGGAGTTTTGTAGTGGATTTTTTAGGATTTTCTGTATATAGGATCATGTCATCTGCAAACAGTGCAAATCTGACTTCTTCCTTTCCAATTTCGATGACTTTTATTTCTTTTTCTCTGCAAGAGAACTAGCAGAGAACTGCAAGTGCTAAAAATTGCAGTACAATATTGAAAAACAGTGGTGACAGTGGGCATCCTTGTTTTTTTTCTGCTGTTTGGAGTAAAACTTTCAGTCTTTCACCATTGAGTATGATGTTAGTTGTAGGTTTTTCATATATGCCCTTTTCATTTTGAGAAAGTTTTCTTTTATTCCTAGTCTTCTAAATGTTTCTGTCAAGAAAGTGTACTAGATTTTCTCAAATGCCTTTTCTGCATCAGTTGAGGTGATCATGTGTTTTCCCTTCATTTTATTAATTTGGTGTATGGCTTTAATTGATTTTTTTATGTTGAACCACCCTTGCATACAGTTTGAATGTATTCAATCTGTTTATGGTGTATAATTCTTGCAATGTGCTGTTGCGTTCAGTTTTTTTAGCATTTTTTAAAGGATTTTTGCAAGTATATTCATAGAGCATATTGGTCTGCAATTTTCTTTTCCTATGGTATCTTTACCTGACTTTCATATTAAGGTGATGTTGGTCTTACAGAATGAGTTAGCAAGTGTCTCTTTCTGTTCAATTTTTGGAAGAGCTTGAGCAAGATTGGTTTTAATTATTCTTGTAAAGATTGGTAAAAATCACCAGTAAAGCCATGTGGTCTTGGGATTTTCTTAGGTGGGAGTTTTGATTACTGATTCTATCCTTTAAATTATTATTGGTTTGCTGAGATTTTCTATTTCTTCTTGATTCAGTCTGGTAGTTTGCATGTTTCCAGGATATTCTTCATTTAATCTAGGATATCTAATTTGCTGACACGTAGTTTTTCATAGTATCCTCTTATAATCCTTTTTATTTATATGAGGTTGGTAGTACAGCCCCCGTATCTTTTATGGTATTTATTTGTGTCCTCTCTCATTTTATCTTTGCCAGTCTATCTAAAGGCTTATCAATTTAACTGATCTTTTAAATGAACCAGCTTTTGGTTTCATTGAGTCTTTCCATGTTGTTATTTTTTTATTCTCTATTTAATTTACCTCTGCTCTAATCCTTGTTTATCCCCTTCATTCTGCTTGCTTTGAGTTTAGTTTGCTTTTCATTTTCTAGATCCTAGATCTGTGAGTTTAGGTCTCATTTAAGATCTTTCTTCTTTTTTAATTTCCCTCTCATTATACACAAGTTTTGGTACAGTGTGTTTTTGTTTTCATTCACATAAAGATATTTCCTAATTTCTCTTTGACCTTTTGGTTGTTTAAGAGTTTTTGTTTAATTTCCACATATTTGTGAATTTTCCATTCCTCCCTCTTTTAATGATTTCTAGCTTCATTGCATTGTAGTCAGAGAAGATGCATTTTATTATTTCAATGTATTTTAATATATTGAGACTTGATTTGTGACCAATGTTTTAGTTTCTTTGGCTGCTCAAGCAAATACCATACAATGAGTTGGTCTAAACAACAGGAATTCAATAGCTCACAGTTTTGAGGCTAATACAAGACCAATCAAGACATTATTAAGGCAATGCTTTCTTCCCGAAGACTGTGGTAAATTCTGGGACTGGCTGCCAATGATCCTTGGTCTTAGGCTCCTCTGTCGCATGGTAATGCACATGGCAGCCTCTTCTGGCCTCTCCCTTCTCTTCCAGGTTCCAATGATCTTCAGCGTTTTGATTCCCACAGCTTTCTCTTTATTATATGAATTTTATTCTGATTATAAAAGATTCCAGTCATAGGATTAAGACCCACTATTATTGAGGTGGGACATGCCTTAACTTTCTTACAATGGGTTCACACCTACAGAAATGGATTAAGTTTAAGAACATGTTTTTCTGGTGTACATAAAGCTCCAAACCACAGCACTTAAGAATGTCTCCAGGCATTAGAGATGAAGATGTGTACAATTGTGTTGCCTGAAGTGTTCTATATATGTCTGTGTGGGCTAGTTTGATTTTAGTATTGCTCAAGTCTTCTATTTCCTTTTTGATCTTCTCTCTAGATGTTCTATCCACTAATGAAAGTAGTATATTGAAGTCTCCTACTATTAATGTAGAATTGTCTATTCTGCCTTCCTATCTGCCAATATTTGCTTCATATACGTGGGGGCTCTGCCATCATTTGCATATGTATTTAAAATTATGTCTTTTTGATGATTTCCCCTCCTTTATCAGTATATAGTGACTTTTTGTCCCTAATAAAGTTTTTTACTTAAAGACTCTTTTATCTGATGTTAGTAAAGCTATCCTAGCTCTCTGTCAATTGCTATTTGTATGGTAAAAATTTTTTCCTTCGTTTCCTTTTCAACCTACTTATGTCTTTGAATTTAAGGTGAGTCTCTGGTAAACAGCATGTAGTTGGGTGATGCATTTTTATCCATTTTGCCAGTCTCTGCCCTTTCACTGGAGAGTTTAATCCATTTACTTTTAAAATATCTACTGATAATGTAGGACTTACTTCTGCCTTTTGTTTTGGTCTTTGTAAGTCTTGTACACTTTTTTGTCCCTCAATTTTTCTCACTGCCTCCTTGCCTCCAGGGTTTCTGATGAAAAATCAGGACTTAATATTACATGGGCTCCCTTGTACATATGTTGCTTTTTTCCTGCAGCTTTTGGAACTCTGTCATTGTTCTTGGCTTTTTACAGTTTGACTGTTATGTTTCTGGACATGGTTTTCTTTGAGTTTATCCTATTTGGGGTTCGTTAGGCTTCTTGAATATTTATATTCATATATTTTATTAAATATGAGAAGTTTTCTACCATTATTCCTTTGAACATCTTATCTGCCCCTTAATCTCTTTGTTCTCTTTCTGAGATTCCCATAATGTGCATTTTGGTACACTTGATTATGTTCCATAGTTCTCTTCAACTCTGTTCAATTTTTTTCATTCTTTATGCTTCTGTTCCTCAGTATGAATCATTTCAATTTTCTTGTCATCAAGTCCACTGATTCTTTCTTCTGCCATCACAAATCTTCCATGGAAACACCTTACGGAATTTTCATTTCAGTTACTGCTGGTCTTTAACTTCAGTATTTTGGGTTCTTTTCTAAAATTTCTATCTCTTTGTTGTGGCTCACATACACTATTGTTCATGCATTGTTTTCCTGATATCCTTTAGTGCTTTTTCCTTGTTTTCATTTATATTCTTGAGCACATTGAAGATCCTTATTTTTTAATATTTTTGTCTGCTCTTCTTTGTTGATGGTTTCTGTATTTTATCTAATTCCTTTGGATGGTCCATTACTTCCTATTTCTTCTCTCTTTTTTTGTCTCATAATCTTTTGTTGCAAACTGATAATTTTAATATTTTATTATATTAACTCTGGGATATAGTTCTTGAGTCATCTTTTCCCAAATTTTGTATTCAGCTATTGATATGACAGCAATATCTTTGAGTGCCAGGAGCTAACAAAAACAAACCAATGGATAAAACACCTTTCGTTGTCTTCAAAAATTGACTCTGCATTAGCTGGTGTTCTCTTTCAGAGTTCAGCCCTCTCATCAAGAATTTCAGACTAAAGCAAATGTAAAATTTATGTTGGGTGCTCCTGATCCCGAATCTTATCCTGGGCTGCTTGTTCATGGCCCTAGGAATTCTCCCATTTTCAGGTATCCAAAAATCCCTTCTCCTCCCTATGAGATAGATATTAGCTGAGTGTTCTATTGTCTGTTTAAAGTCAGCAGTCCTTTACCCCAGGCCCCTTTCATGTCTTCATTCCATTTTTCGTTCATTTCTCCTATACTGCTTTAAATTCCCACAATCTGATTCTGCCTGCATGTGAAGTTCTGGGAGGTTGAGCCAGGTAGGAGTTTCCTGGTTCAATCTTTCAGGCTGCCACCAGATAGACTGGCACTTAATTACAGGCACATATGTGTGCATAGGAGGTACTCTGCTCCTTCCCTAACAGGGTCAGGGACAAACGAGGAGCACATGATGCTCCACATCACACTGGGGAGCAGTGAGGAAAGAAGCAAGGGCACTGGCAGCCTCTTCTACTATTTTTAAAGCTGTGTGTTCTAGATTTCTCACTTGCCCATTATTGCAAGACTTTAACTATTTTCCAGAGTTTTAGGGAAGACGTCTCTGCCTGTTTTGCTAGTTTTCAAAGAATCTGTGATGGAATGGCAGCCTGGATCATCTTATCTCACCATATTCTTTTACCAGATGTCCCATACCTTCATTTTAATGATCTCAGTGTGTAGTTGAAAGGATTGACTCAGAAATTCTGGAGCTGTGAGCAATAATATGTTTGAAGAAAGAGAGTTGGTGTAAAAAGAGGTAATAATAAGTATTTAGAAAGGTAATAGAAAACAAGTCCATGGGTTTACAGAGTGTTTATTTCCTTGAACAATTTCTGAGAGCTTTCTAAAGTTGGTGCTTGCCAATTATTTGCTTTTGCTTTTATGCTAAATCCAGGTAAAAGTCATTCTCTGGAGTTTTTAGACAGAGATGGAAAAGATAATTTTCCTTTGAGTATTCAAAGAGAAGAGAAAGGAACATGACAATGATAAGTTTACAGCATTTACTACTTTGCTTTGCTTGGCCTGTTTTCATCATTCTCTGAAGAAGAAAATGTGAGTCTGGATCTGTTTTGCTCACATATGTAGGTGTGCACATTGATAATAAATTATGTTCTTTTCTCTGGCAAAGATTTCGTATAGCTATGTGGTTAGACTATATGAAATATATTCATGATTATATATATATATATATGCACATATATGCACACATATATTTTACCCACATAATATTTATATGCATTAATATATAGTTATATATGTGTATGTATTTTGCCAGTTACAATTATCTCTTTCAGCAATATTTATCTCAAGAGCAAAGTAAAACTTATTGTCTATTGCTTAAAGTATGTGAAAGTAAGAGCAATACAACATTTGATAAATTTCCAATTAAAACAACCTCATTTGTTAATATATATTAACTTATGGCTTGAAACATGTCTGGGTATTTATATATAAGGTGAAAATGTTTACCACATTTAATCTCTGATATTTGAGTCTAGTCATTACTTTAGCATAATGTGGATGATTATAGATTTTTTACAACTAAAAGTTTTAAAATATTTATTTCAATATCATCTAATATAGTAAGTCAAATTTGAGTAAGTTCTCTAGAAATATACTAGGAAAGAAAAATGTGAACAATAGATAACTTGAACAAAATATCACTTTTTATTATGTTAATAAAATTGCTATCATAAACATGAAATTTATTTGGATCAGAGGAAATTAAACTAGAATCTTATCTCCTTCATCTCTTAAAATAAATCTAAAGAGGCCTTCCTTGCTTACAGTAATGTGGTCTAAGAGACCAACTATTTTATCACAAATATTTTTCATGCTGAAGCATGGAGCTTAAAGGAATAGTAAAGTTATGAATGATAAATCCTAAAAGCATGATAGAATGACTTTTGGATAATATATCCCTCAAAAACAAACAAACAAACAAACAAAAAACATTGGGGAACAAAAAAATGAAAGGAAGAAGGTTTTATTAAACCTGGAAAATAATCAGAAATTCATTTCAGAATAAGGAAAAGTAAAGGCCAGATAGACAAAATTTAAAAGACAATCTCCTGAAAATGGAATTGTCATGCTTCTACTAAAAGGGATAGAGGGGAAAAACTTGAAAATAAACAAACACATACATATACACTGGTATACAAGCCCCTCCAATAATATAATTTATAAAGACTAAGAACTCCACTATAGTAAAATATTTTAATAGTGTTTCAATATTCAAAATAAGTGTATATGACTGTCATTTGATTTTGAAAATACAATCTATATTTAAATTCCAATTTATTTCCATTATCAAATTTGATTCATTTTTCCCCTTTGTATGTAGCTCTCTCTATTAAATTAATGTGTTGCTTAAATGTAATATTCATTACTTCTACTATGTGAACAGGGACCTGAGTAGTTTGTGGAACATACATGGAGTCTTCAACTTGGCATATGCCTATCTCGGGAAAGGAAGAAGGCAATAAGTCTTAGAAAATATAAATTGAATTATGTGACTGTAACTGTTGCTGTAGATTAGTGAGCATCCATGTGTTTGGATTGTACTTAATGCATTTCACTTTTTAACCGTCAGTCCTATCTTTTTTAAGGTCATTGTTGCTTTTAATTTCTTATTTTCTATAACTGGACTTCGCAGTTGAGGAGAAAATTATTTGCACATTTTACTGTAGTTGAAAATTAACAACAAAAATACAGTAGTTAAATAAGAGAACTTCTAAATAAAAATGATAGAATTTATCCAAATTAATATCAACATGAATTTATATATGAGTACTATTGAAGCTTGTATATACAAGATGAAGATTCTTTTATTTTAGTTTAATTATTATAAAATTAAATGTAATGGAGATTTCTGTTCCCAGTAATTCAGATGAACCATCTTAATGAGGCCAGCAAGAAAACCTGATGAAAATATTCAAACAAACTAACAGATACATTGTTTTATAGGCTACAGAGAGTTACAGAATCATTAAAGAATTAGAAGGTCAAGATTTTTAAAATGGGATACAAAGAAGTGATTGAGCCTCAGATGCTGAGTGACTTGGCATGATCTTACAATTATAAAATTGGCAGCTATGAACCTGATAAGGTCATGAGAGCCTTAGAATGTGCCTGAGAATAGAAAGACAAAAAATATTGATTCTTTATCTCCCAAATCTTATAAACTCTCCAGGATTTGAGTTAGGGCACAGAAGAGAGACACTCTAGTAGTACGGGTAAAGTGGAAAGAAACATTTTTTCAAAGGCACTGAATCTCAGAATGAAATCATTTCAAACTCTGGTTGGCTTAAGATAATTGGATGCAAGAGGACCATTCTTCCATTGAAGGGCAATAAATCATCTTTGAAAAATAAAATATCATCTTAGTCCTCCAATTATCTTTAACATTTTATCACATTAAACTTTCCACATATTTCCCTCTCAGAAATATGCAGGTATACAAGGAATCAAGATATTTTGACCAAAATCAACTGAACAGCAGAAATGCAAATAGATGAATTGAAGATTTGGATAACAGAACTATCAGACACAGACTTTTAAAAATTCATCTTTTATATGTTTAAATAATTAAATGCAGGATTGAGAATTTCAACAAATACCTAAAAATCTTGAAACATATGGAAATTGAATATGAATCCCAGAAATAAAATAAAGAAATAATAAAGCAATAGTTAAACAGATAATGGCAAGTAATTTTTCAAAATAAATTTACATATCAAGCCATATGCTCAGATATCACTATAAATCCAGAGCAGGACAAATAGATACATAAACATAAGTACGCATATAATAGTCAGACTGCTGAAAGCCAAAGGAAGGAAAAATTTTAAATTACACAACAAAAAGTCACATTACTTTCAAAGGAGCATAGCTGAATTTTAAACAGAAATCAATAAAACAAAATTTTGTGAAGTGAAGAAAAAAAAGTCACTGCTAAGGTAGAATTATTTTTTCTGTGAAAATATTCTCCAAGAATAAAAGCTAAATAAAGACATTATTTTTAAGAGAAACAAAAATTGAGAGAATACATTAATAGCAGAACTAAAATTAAGCAATGAAAGTTTTCTTCAGGCAGAAGGGTAATGATTCCAGATGTAAACTCAGCATTGGAAGAAATAAATAAATTGCAGCAGAAAGTGTAAATCTAAATAAATATTGGATATATAAAATCATAGTAATGTATTGACCTGAAAATACATAGAAAATTAAGATATACCACAATAACAAATGAGTCAGGAGGGCAGAAAATGGAGTTCATAAATCATTGAGTTGTATTATCTAGAAGTATTTTTTGCATTTGTAAAATAAAATTGGACAATTTATATTAGTTTCTAATATTTAAGCATGTACATTGTAATCTTCTCTGTAGCCACTAGAGTTTGTGGAGAAAAAAAAAGGTATAAGTACCACAATAACAGAGGAACAAACATAAAAGAATGAACACTAATCCAAAAGAAGGAAGGAAGCAAGTCAGAAAGGGAACATAGAATCCATGAGGAAAATTGAAAGAAAATATTACGTTGGGAAATTTAAAAAAATACACAAAAGTACATCAGTCTTTACCATAAAAAATAAAAGACTATTATTAAAAGCCAGAAAGTCTATTAAACATTTAGAAGAAAATATGGAAGATTTTTGGAATCTAAGGCAGTGAAGTGTTCTTAGAAAGGTCTCTGAAAGGACATTCTTTAAAAGGAAACATTGATAAATTAGACTGCATCAAAATTAAAAACTTTTGCACAGAAAAAGAGCCTGTTAAGAGAATGAAAAGAAAAGCTACAAAGCATGTATCTGACAAAGGACTTGTATCTGAAATAAGGGAGTCTTAAAACTCAATAATATATCCCAGAGAAATAAAAACTTATGTTCATACAAATATCTGTATACATATACTCACAGCAGCTTTATTTATAAAATAAAATGAGTGAATGGTTAAACAAACTTCAGTACATCAAGACAATCAAATACTACTCACCAATAAAAAGGAACCAAGTGTTAATGCATGCAACAACCATGATGCATCTCAAGGGCTCAATGGGAAAAAAAGGTCAATATCAATAAGTGTCTGATTCCTTTTATTTAACATTCTTGGCATGACAGTATCATAGAGATGGAGAACAGATTTGTAGTTGCTAGGAGAAAGGGAAACGTGGGCATGAATATAAAGTGGTAAGGTGTGGGAAGTCATTTTATGTTGATGGAACAATTTTGCATTTTGATTTTGGTGGTAGATATATGAATTTGTACAAAGGATATATTTCATATAACTATATAAACCACATACACAAGGAAAATAATGCATTATAATGGTGGAAATTGAATAAGATCTGTACTTTAGTTAAGAAGATTATTATATTACTATATAAACCATTTATCATGTCTTTCAATAAGTTAAATAAGGTAGGAATTTTCTCAACAATTGTAACAGCTCAGTTGTACTTGACAAAGAATCATATTAAATATCATAATTTTGGCCTTTCTAAATTAGGGATTATTTCTAAAAAAGTGTTCTGAAGACAAAGGTTTTTAAATAGGAGCTCATTCTAATACATTATGAATGTACAAGAATGTTATATGTGGTGAATATTGCTTTTTTGTATAATTGATATAAAGTGGATGTGATTGCAAGGTAATGTGCATATTTTTAGCATTTAATAGGAGTGACTCATTTGGAGCAAAAGGATGTGTGAACCATAGGGTTGTTTTAAAAATATTCAGCCGATTTCCAGAGTTTTTTGTTACCTAGGTGACTTTTCTCTCAAATACCTATAATTTTTTAGTACAATGTCATAGAATTCCACCTTAACACTTTTTTCCTCTTCAGTGCTTATCCAGATGATGCAGCTGGAATTTCTAATGAATACTCAGTTAATGCAGTTCACTCTGGCACAATTTCCATAAAGAGAAAATCTTTTTATTATAAATGTGAAAAAAGTCCCTCTGATTATTTTAATCAAAGAAGATGATTTTTCCTTCTCTAAACTATATTTTAATAAATGTCTATAGACATCATGTTTAAGTATTGAAAATGTTTACACAACGCATTAATTAATAGATTTTTTTCTTAACATGGTGAACTTCACAAGGATTCAGAAGACTTTAAATTCTTCACTTTTATTGCAACAAATTAATTCTTAAAATTCAGTAAACTTTGGAGACTAAAACAACTATTTAACAATGAAAAAACACCTTGTATATAAATTGTTATATAATTATCTAAGTTCAGGAAGGATTCATACTTCAAAAGCAGAGATTGTTAGAAAAGAAAAGTATGTGGAAATATTTTGATAGACATAAATTTGAATTTTCTTTTGTGAATTCAATAATAATACATAAATTGGGCCACATTTGTAAAAAATAAAATAAAATTGATAGTTTAACTCTAAATGAAAGCTCAAAGCAGTATGAATTCTAATGGTTATAAGTTAATGTGGGCAGAAGGAAAGCCATTTTGAATAGAAAATATTAAAAAGATAATCTCATCACAAATATGGAAAAATAGAATGTAATCAGGAAAAAAAACTATAAAAGTTTAATCACTATAAATACAAAAGATGTAAAATAGTTGAAAATAGAATGATTGCATTATTCTTTATATATCAATGTCAATTAAAACTTTTCCTTTCACTGCCGGTCAATAAATATCCCATGATATTTCCTCTTGCTGCTGAATCTAGTCCATCTACCTATTCCATCATGTCTGTATCTTTTAATACTTTGATCTAGTGTCAGATATTTTCACGGTTTCTTATCCCTCCATGTCTTTTAAGGTAGTCTTCAACCTTGTAATGTCCTTGGATTCATTAGCTACCACTTTTAGAACTCCTATTGTCTTCCGAGAAGACAGACCTCCAAAAGAATAACCCTAAGCTCAAAGAAGTCTTACGTCTTGGGTGGATTGAAGTTGTATTTACCCCAGATAAACATGTTCTTAAATTTAGTCCATTCCTGGGCGTGTGAACCCATTGCAAGTAGGATCTTTTGATGAGGCTACTTCAGTTAAGGTGTGACCCACCTCATTCAGGTAATCCTATTACAGGGGTCCTTTATGATTGAATAGAGAGATAGAAAGAAAGCCATGGAAACATGAAGTTGAAAATCAGCAAAACTCAGATGAGAAGGGAGATACCAGCAGGCACTGCAATGTGCCTTTTCATGTGGCAGAGGAGCTGAGGATCACTGGCAGCAGTTCTTCCAGAAGAAAGCATGGCCTTGAAGATGCCTTAAGTCAGACATTTTTCCTAACTCTAACCATGATTTTAAAAATTCCCATAGCTTTAATCAACTCATTTAATGGTATTTACTTTGAGTAGCCTAGGAAACTAAAACACTTCTTTCAGAATTTTCAAATTTCCTCCTACGGCCTCAGTACCAATTATTTTAGTGAATATTTTCTCTCCACTCTTTCCAGGACCAAGCAGGTCTTTGATATCACCAGTGCTCCAGAGGGAAAAGGTAAAGAAAATCAATTTACTGCCAAGGCATAGAGCAAACAGAGATAGGTCACCCCTGTAGGATGGAATGATATAACAAAGGAGTTTATCTTCCTTTTTATATATGTGGATTTCCATTGTTAAAATGATTGAGTGGAACTTGGGCCACTGTACATATTAAAAATGGAAAATTAAAAATACCATACAATATTTAGTAAGTTTATTTATTTTGAATTTATTTGATCGAAATAGTCCTTCTGTCACCAAAGTATTCACAGCAAAATGTGGTTACATATATGTTGCATTTCAAATTGATACTTACTGTGGTCCAACTGACCTGTTGACCTAGGTCAGTAAAATAGAGTGTAATAATGGAGGAAGCTGCAACACTTTGAATCCTGATATAGTCCTTCAATAAAGGCCCACCTAAAATTAAATAGCAAGGAAATATTTTAATGCAATTTCAAGGCATACTGAAAAGGGATTTCTTAATGTGAAACCAGTGGAAGCTAATGATTAAATTTACATAAAAATTGCAATGTTCAACAAATACTTAAAATAAAATAAAATGTGTATACACCCATTTTATAAAGTATGTCTGACAAATTTTTAACCGCAGAGTGTTTTCCCAGTGCTACCTAACAAAATTCAGAGAAATTTGTATTCAGAGAAACTTATAATATTAGGAAATATTCTAATCAAATCCATTGAGAGATTTTCCAAAAATATAATTTTGGGTGCCAGTGGACCTAAATTCAAATCTCAGCTATTCTCTAATGATTTTATTATAAGATTAATTAGTATGGGTAGATTCTTTCATTCCAAAGCAACAGAGGAATGGCATGATTTATTTTTTTAAAAGACCACTTTAGATAGTTTGTGAAAAACGGAAAGAAGGGAAGCAAGGAGATCACTTAAGAGACACTAGAACTAATCAAGCAGGAGATAAGTTGTTTGGATTAGAGTGGTAATGGTGGAAATGGAGGAAATGTTAAAAATCTGTCAATTACAGATACATATAGAGTAGGTTCAACTTGCTGACAAATTGATTGGGAAGGGAGGATTCAACGAGAGAAAGTCAGCCTTTATGTCTTTGACCTGAGCAATTGGATGCATTGTTACCACATTACTGGACACGGAAAAGACAGGGGAAGGAGCATGAATTGGAGTGAAAAATGAGAGTACTAATTTGGGTATGTTATATGTGTGATATCAGTTAGACGCTCACATGGTAGCTGTCAGGTAAGCAGCTCGGTTGATCTGTCTGTAGATATTTTCAAGTCCTTAACATTTAAAGCCATGGGGCTCAGTGAGATTATTTATGTATTCAGTTGAAAAGACAAAAAGGAAACTAAGCCTGAGCTCATCAACACTCCAGTTTATAGGAATAGTAAGTGAAAGATACATATATGGTTCCCGAGAAGGAACCATATGAAATAGGAGGAAAAGAGAAGAGAATTTATGTTTTAAAAGACTTGTAAAGGAAAAGTTCCATTCTTAAAAACAAACAAAAGTCCAGCATGTGTATATAGGAAGATATGTACAAAAAGGTCATTTTCAGCATGAATTGTAATAGCAAAAAACTGGAAACAACTTAGATGCTTGCTCGTAAGTAAGATAATTGAGAAATATATTTTGTTATACTTAAACAAATGTAATCCACAGAGAAAAAAATGAATGGGCTAGAGCCACATGTATCAACGTGGATGAATCTCACAAATATAATGCTAATCTTCTTATTATAATATTATACTTTTTTATCATACTTTCTTCATGCCTTACGTTATCTCTAATGATGAAAAAGTGTCATTTCATTTCCTGATTTGCAAGATGTAGTGAAAAGTTAGTATATGATTGCTATTAGATGATTTTCAAAATCTAAAATATTTATTTTTACAATTACAGTTCTTTTAAAGTAAGATGAAAAATATACTATTGTTGTAGATTAAATTTGATGGTAGTATTTGATAAATCTATTTTTTTTAATTAGAGATGTAGGTTTACAGAAGAGTCATGTTAAAAAAATACAGCATTCTCATATACCTCACTTATTGCTGATACTTTAAATTAGTATGTTATCTTTGTTGCAATGGATGAATGAATATTAAAACAATAATATTAATTACAGACCATAGTTTACATTAGGTATATTTTTCCCATATATCACATTATTGTTAACAACTTGTATTAGTGTCATACATTTGTTATGATTCATGAAAGAACATTCATATACTTTCACTATTAACCCCAGTGAATTGTCCATGATATGGTTCATTATGTTATACAGTCCCATGTTTTATCTTCTAATATACATTCTAGTAACATACATGACCCCAAACTTTCAACCACATTCAAATAAATAATTCAGCACTATTAATTACACTCGCAATAATATGCCACCATCCATTTCCCAGCCTTTACAATCAACTGAAATAGAAATTCTGTACAAATTAAACATCAGTTCCCCATTCTCAATCCCTAATACATCCTCTGGTAGCTTATATTCAAGATTCTAACTCTATGAATTTGCTTATAAGAATTAGTTCATATCAGTAAAATAATATATTTGTCTTTTTGAGTCTAGTTTATTTTGAAAACTCAGCATAATGTCCTCAAGGTTCATTGATGTTGTCACATGTATCAGGATTTCATTCCTTTTTGTGGCATATAATATTCCATTGTGTGTATATAACATATTTTGTTTATCCATTCATCTGTTGGATGGACACTTGGGCTGCTATAATGTTTTAGCATTTGAGAATAATGCCTCTGTGAACTTCAGTGTGAAGATATCTATTTGAGTCCCTCCTTTCAGTTCTACTGGGTATAACCTACAGAGGGGATTGGAGGGTTAAGGTGAGGATTGCATTGATATCTATCTTTGTGCCAGTACCATACTGTTTTGAGCACTGTAGGTTTATAATATTCTTGAAATGAGGAACTGTGAGTCGTCCCATTTCATTCTTCTTTTTCAAGATTTTTTTGTGTGTGTGACTATTTGGTACACCTTACCCTT
>JAQZBX010015794.1:17101-37257 GCA_029593785.1 Cabassous unicinctus
TTTTTTTTTTTTTTTTTTAGTTTTCTTTGTACAAGTCCTTTGCATCCTTGATTAAATTTAATTTATTCCTACATAGTTGATTCTTTTAGTTGCCATTTTAAGTTGATTTTTTTCTTCAATTCCTCTTCATATTGTTCATTACTAGTGTACAGAAGCACTACTGAGTTTTGCCTATTGATCTTTTACTCTGCCACTTTGCTGAAATTGTTTATTAGTGCTAATAGTTTGACTGTAGATTTTTTGGGACTTTTAATATATATGATGATGTCATCTGCAATGTCATCCAATTTAGATGTCTTTTATTTCCTTTTTTTTTTTTTAACTGATCTGGGTAAAACTTTCAGTACAATGTTGAATAACAGGGTTGGCAGTGGGTGTCCTTGTCTTATTCAAGATCTTAGAAATTTCAGTCTTTTACCATTGAGTATGATGTTAGCTATGGATTTTTCATATACTCCCTTTACCATGTTGAGAAAGGTTCCTTCTATCCCTATCTTTTGTAGTATTTTTATCAAGGAAGGATGCTAAAATTTGTCAAATGATTTTTTTACATCAATTGAGATGATCATGTGGCATTTCCCCCTTCATTTTATTAATATGGTGTATTACATTAATTGGTTTTCTTGAGTGGAGACAGCTTTGCATACTTGTGATAAAGCTCAGTTGATCATGATGTATAAATCTTTTGATGTGCTGTTAGATTTGATTTGCAAGCATTTTGTTGAGGAATTTTGAATCTATATTCATAAGACATACTAGTCTATGTACTAGTTCAAGTCTTTCATGTTCTTAAATAGAAACTATTGCAACATTTGATTAGATTAGGTCAGTTAAAGGCCATTTGATTAGATTGCTCCAGTAAGGCATAGTCCAGAATGGGTCTTAATCCTCTTATTAGAATCTTTTTTAAACAGAGGAATAGATCCGCAGACACACAGGAAAAAAAATGTGGCAGAGACGTAAAGAAACCCTGACAGGCTGAAAGAGAAGTCCCACAGGACAGAGGCTGGAATCCGTGGAGCACAGATGCATAGTAAGAGGCTCCCAAGAAGCTGAGAGAAAAGGCCAGGAGAGCAAGAAGCTGAAAGCATCAGGCCCAGAGGAGATGGAGAAATGAGAGGACCCTGCCATGTACCTGATCACCCACAACTGAGACTGGGAAGAAAGTGAGCCTAGAAGAGATGACAGAGACCAGCAGAGCCCTCATTTTGCTTGCCACATGGCAAGGGTCCAGGATCACCAGCAGCCAAAGTTTGGGGAGAGAGCTAATGCCTTTATTTGGACATTTTTCCAAGACTCAGAACTGTAAGCTTTTTTTTTGTTTTTTCCAATCTGTGCATATATATTTTTATTTGTTTGAGTAACGTGTTAAAAATAAACATTATTTTTAGAAAAGTTTTAGATTTATAGAAAAATTAAGAAAGTACAGAGAGTTTCCCTGTACCCTGCAACCAGTTCCCCGTATGGTACATTAGGATGATACATTTGTTATGAATGAGTCAATATTAATAGATTATTATTAACTATAGTCCATACTTTATTCAGATTTTTTAGTTTTCACCTAATATTCTTTTCTGTCCCAGGATCCCATCCAGTATACCACATTACATTAAGTTATCATGTCTCCTTAGTTGCCTCTTTGCTGTGACAGTTTTTCAGACTTTCCTTGTTTCTAATGACCTTTACAGAACTGCAAGGTTTTAACCTAGTAAATTCTCATTATAAAAGCTACCACAATTCTGGTATATTGATTTAGCAGGATTTAGCAAACTAAAACAATCTACAACTTTCTTTTCTCATAGTAGCTTTACCTGGCTTTTGTACTAGGGTGATTTTGATCTCATAGAATGAATTAGGCAGTGCTTCCTGCTCTTCAATTTTTTGAAAGAGATTGAGCAGAATTGATAAGTCTTCTTGGAATGATTGGTAGACTTCCTCTGTGCAGTCATCTGGTCCTAAACCTTTCTTTGTTGGGAGATTTTTAATTACTGATTCAATCTCTGTGCTATATTTGGTTTGTTGTCATCTTCTATTTCTTCTAGAGTCAGTGTAGACTGTTTGTTTCTAGGAATTTGTCCATTTCATCTAGCTTGTTTAATTTGTTGGCATATGGTTGTTCATATCATCCTCTTATGATCCCTTTCATTTCTGTGAGGTCAGTAGTAATTCCTGCCCCCCCTCATTAGCGATTTTATTTATTTGTATCGTCTCTCTTTTTTTTCTTTGTCAGACTAGCTAAGGGTTATTCAATTTTATAGAGATTTTCAAAGAACCAAACTTTTAAAAAAATTTTTCTCTATTGTTTTTATTTTTCATTCTCAATTTTATTTATTTCTGCTCTAATCTTGTTATTTCTTTCCTTCTGCTTGCTTTAGGGTTAATTTCCTGTTCTTTACCTAGTTCCTCCAGCTGTGTAATTAGGTCATTGAGTTTAGCTCTTTGTTATTTTTTAATTTAAGCATTTAGGGATATAACTTGCCCTCCCATCGCTGCCTTTGCAGCATCTTATAAGATTTGATAAGTTGTATTGTCCATTTTACTTGTCACAAGAAGCCTGGTTGTTGCTGTGGGCCCCAAGGGGAGGGGGAGGGAGGAATAGAATAGATGGAAGAGGGGATATTTAGGAGGCAATGGAAGTGTTCTGCAGGATCTACAATGTTGGATACAGGCCATGTTAAATTTCAGCAAAATTTTATAAAATTGTATGGCCTAAAATGTAAACCATAATGAAAACCATTGACCATGGTTAGTAGCTATGTTTCAATTTTCATACATCAGTTGTAACAAATGTACTATCCATACATAAAAAGGCTATAAATATAGGAAGGAGGAAAAGGGGGAGGATGTTCGGTATATGAGAGTACCTTATATTCTGTATGTGACTTTTCTGTGACCTAAAACATTTTTGAAGACAAAACTAAAAAAGTAAGACACTGGGGAAGAAATAGAAGAAAATGTCACTGTACATACAGGACAACAGATATTACAGTGATGTAAGGCAAAACATCAAAAAAAATTTTAAATATATTTCACTATTTTTTTAATATCCCCAATTTTTTATTTAAATTTATAGTTTTTCTAAATTATTATTTATCTTATTTCTTATGTTTAAACCTATGATTATTTCATTTTTTTATTAATTGTATTTGGTGATATTCTTCACTTCATTTTTTGAAGAAGTTTTGGACCCAGAAAGAGTTACAACTTTGGCAGGGGAGGATCATTGGTGTGGGGTGTCAATGATGGGGGATACATGGGAGGAGGTTCACCTGAGCATACATATAAGGTATATAAATGTGTTCAAATGTACATGGGCCATTGTCACAATGGGTAGAGATTCACACAATAACCAAAAGAGTATTGAATTCCCATCCTGGGGAGCTCTGCCGCATTCTCTAATGGAACAGCAGCAATCCCCCAAGTACAGGGGCAATGACCAGTGAAGAAGGATGTTCTATTGATGGGCCCTTGATATTGATGACTATGCTTATGACCCTTTGCTCTTGAAATTGCCGCTTAGCCTAGTGTTGTAGGGTGCCTCAGTGTTACCTCCTGAGAGTCTCCATTTTGCTCAAATTTGGCCTCTCTCTAAGCCAAACTCAGCATATAAATGCATTACCTTCCTTCCAGCGTGGGACATGAGTCCCAGGGATGATCCTCCCTGGCACCAAGAGATTAATACCAAGCACCAACTAGCAATACAACTGGGAAAAACCTTGAATAAAAGGGGCAAACAGTAAAGACAGATGAGTTTATATGGCTAAGAGACTTCAAAGTGAGTCAAATCATCCCAGAGGTAACACTTATTCACATCTCAGCGGGATCACATAGACTACCAAAGTAGATACTACCCCAAATAGTGGTGCTCCTGAGGGCTCAGGGACACCCAGGTCCCATGGTCATGACAGAGAGCTCTGGAGTTTGGTGCCTTGCTGACTTTGGAGTTTGTGCTCCAGAATGTGACAGAGTAGGACTCAGTTGTGATTTCTCTACACATACCTCTTCTGTCCCTTCTACTTGAACCTATAGTTGGTGCTGGAGTTGGTAGGTGTACACCCAAGAGACTTGAATCTTTGGGCTGTCCGTGTGCCAGCTGGGCCCTGAGCCTCAGCGAGTTGCAACACCTACTCTTCAGTTCATTGGAGTTACCCAGGACAACTAACAAGGAGATGAGGATAGAAAACCACAATACGAAGGAACCGAGAGAGTCTACAACTGCAAGCAAGAGAGTCAAATCCATCAGCCATATGGGATCGAAGTCCCCTCTCAATCAGAGGTGGAGTGGGCATCACCATCTCAAAATCCTCATGATTGAGGAATAAAATTTGGACTAGGGTGGACTTACTGGTATTCTACTATAGTCTTATTGTGATTCTAGCAATGGAAGAAATTATATCATTGATGTGGAGACAGTGGCCACTGGGGGTGCTGAAGGCAGGGAGAGGGAAAAAGAGGTGTAATATGGGGACACTTTTGGGACTTGGAATTGTCATGAATGATATTGCAACAACAGTACAGGCCATTATAATCCTGCCATAACCTACAGAATTGAGTGGGAGAGAGTGTAAACTACAATGTAAAGTATCATCCATCCTTAGTGGCAATGGTCCAAAATGTGTTCATCAATTGCAATGAATGTAACACACTAATGAAAGAAGTTGTTAATGTGGGAAAAAGTGGGAGGTGTGGGGAGTGGGGCATGTGGGAATCCCTTATATTTTTTATGTAACATTTTATATAATCTAAGTATCTTTCAAAAAAAAAACATATATTAAAATATATATATTTACTGACTTCTCTAGCAATTCTTCTTTCACCCACTGATTGTTTAAGATTGTGTTATTTAATTTCCATATATCTGTGGATTTTCAAGTTTTCCACCTATTTTGATTTCTAGCTTCATTCCATTATGGTCAGAGAAGATGCTTTGTATCATTTCAATCTTTCTAATTTACTGAGATGTATTTTGTGACTCAACATGTGGTCTATCTTAGGGAATGATCTATGGGCATTTGAGATGAACGCGTATCTTTCTGTTTGGGGGTGCAGTGTTCCATATATGTCTGTTAGGTCTAGTTCATGGGTCATATTATTCAAGCTCTTTGTCCTTATTATCTTCTGTCTAGGTGTTCTATCTTTTGATGAGAGTGGTGTATTGAAATCTCTACTATGGTAGAGGTTTCTGATAGTCCTGTCAGGTTTGCCAGTAGTTGCCTCACGTATTTTGGGACAAGGTGGTTAGGTGCATATATATTTCTGATTGTTAGTTCTTCTTGGGGGACTGCCCCTTTTATTAATGTATAGTGTCCTTCTTTGTTATTATGAAAGATTTTGACTTAAAGTCTATTTTGTCCAATATTACTACAGTTACCCCAAATCTTTTTTGGTTACTCTTTGCATAGAATATCTTTCCAGCCTTTCACTTTCAACCTATTTGTGTCTTTGGGTCTAAGATAAGTCTCTTGTAAGCAAAACATAGTTGTGTTATTCTTTTTTAACCATTCTGCCAACCTGTGTCTTTTGATTTTGGATATTAATCCATTAGCATTCAATGCTATTACTGTAAAGGCAGTACTTACTTCAGCCATTTTGTCCTTTGGTGTTTATATGTCATATTTTTTTTGTCTCTCTTTTCCTTTATTGAAACCTCCTTTTCTTTATAGGTGATCTTTTTTAATGTAGCTGACTAATCTTGTTCTCATTTTTGTTTCTGTATTATATTTTTAAAGTAATTTCTTTGTGGTTACCCTAGGGTTTATATTACACAACCTACATCTATAACCTTCTAATTGGAAAAAATTCCAACTTAGCTTCAGTTAAGTTTCTGCTCCCATATCCATCTCTTTCCCCTTTCTATGTTTTTGTCTCACTTTACAACTTTACATTTGCATGCCATTATCAATAAATATGCCTATTTCTTTTTTTTAAAAGGAAACCTTTATTTTAAGTTCAAAAAATAAAATAACAGACAAAAGGCAGCATAACAAATTATGGAAGCATTATTTTTAAAAATCCTATCTAAGTACATTTATCTTATTTAATCCTAAAATCAAACTCTGTTGTTTCTCCAGTATTCCAAAGGATGAATACATGAACACAGATTGGCTAAAAGGCATGACCAAGGTCTCTTTGTTAATGAAGAAAATGGGGAAAAAATGCTTGATCATATTCACATCTCATAAAACTAAATTTCATTCATTTTTTTTTTTTCAGTACCTTAAATATATCATACCATTACCTCCATGACTCCATGGTTTCTAATGAGAAATTGGCACTTAATCTTATTGAGAATAATTTGTAGGTGACAAATCACTTTTCTCTTGTAGTTTTCAGAATTCTGTCTTTATCTTTGACATTTGGCATTCTGATTGGTATATATCTCATAGCAGGCCTATTAGGATTTTGGGTGCCTGGCACTTCTTGGACATGTGTATCAGTACCCCATTTTCCTTAAAATTTTCAGTTCTGGGACACAACCCATTTTATAGCAGTTCAGATTAACTTCCCCCACCCCCCTTTTTTTATTCTTTGAGACTTTTCTGTTAGAGTATCCCACCCCAGGGAGCCAGATCGGGTCTATCCAGAAAATTGGGTCACTTCAAAAAGTTCATTTTGTGATTAGGTGGTCCAACCAACTGAGTCTAGATTGAGTAAGGTACAACAGTCCTTGCTAGCAGTTCTATCATGGTCTCTCTTCCACTGTCCCACCAGGGGCCCTTTTGTATTCAGTACTCCTCAGCGGCTTGTGTTCCATTCTGGGTCTCTGTGGACTTAGGTCCCTGTGTATGGATATTCATAGAATTCTAACTTGCTGCTGTGAGTCACTCTGCAGTCTCCATCTGTGGTGGGAGGGACTCTGGCCATGCTGCCTCTGTGCAACAGCCATGCTACATTGGGAACAAATGAGGGAGAAGTGAATAGGAACTGACTGACAATCTGGGATGAAAGTTTCCTACCTGATATTTTTCTTTTTCTTTGTTTCAGCATTTGTGGAGATCTTCTCCAGTCTCTACAGTTCTCAAGACTTCAAAGCAAGTGAAATTTGTCATTTTATTTGCCAAATCTATGGAGGCTTTCTCAGGAGAGGGCTTACATCACCATGTTGATGATGTCATTTGATAAATCTAGTTTTCATGGCTGCAGAACTTAGATGGACACTGTAATATATTTTATTCTCAAGCTATTTTAATGAAAACTATTTCACAGTTAATTCCAAATATCTCTGCTAAATGAATTAACATCTATGGCATAATTATTTGTACTGATACATAAAAAGGTAATTATGTATTTCCTTAAAAATGTAAATGAAGCACTGAGTTCAGCTAATAAGATATATATGAGAGTGAGAATTCAAAGATATTCTCCAAAATTCCCAGCCTTTATAATAAGATAGGATATCACTGCTGTGACTAGGTTATATTACGTGGCTTTTAAAAAAGAGATTATAGAAGTGGGGCTTACTTAATCATATGCTTCTTAAATAATGCTCTAGAGGTCAGAGACAGAGGAAATTAGAGATTTGCAGCACAGGGATTAACTGTGTCATTGCTTGCTTGAAAAAAGAAGATGGAAAAAAAGCAAGAAATTCAGGTGGCCCTGGGAACTAAAAGCATCCCCCAACTGAGAGCAAAAATGAAACAGTGACATCAATCATACAACTGCACAAAAGGGTGGGGGGGAATGAAAAAGGAAAAACCTGAATCCTGCCTACAATGAACTTGGAAGTTTTTCTCAAGAACTTCCAGATTGGAACTCAGCCCAGTAAACACCTTGATTCCAGCCTTGTGGTAGTCTGAGCAAAGAATCTGGCTATTCTGTGGTTGCAAGCTACTAAGTGAGTACAGTTTTAAGCTGCCAAAGTTTTAGTAATTGGTTACATACCAATCGTATTACTCAGGATTCTCTAGGGAAACAGAACTGACAGGTAATAGTATAAGAATTTATAAAATTGTTTCATGCAACCATGGGGATGCACAAATCCAAGAAGGGCCAGCTGCAAACCAGTGGCTCTGATGAAGGTCCTTGATGAATTTCTCAGGAGATGCTGGCTGTTCAAAGTAGAGATGGAAATTCTCTCTCTGAATGCTGAAATCACTTGTCCTTTTAATGCCTTCAACTAATTGGATGAGGCATAACTCAATGATGACAGCAATTTCCTCAGCTGATTGTAGATGTAAACAGACATCTATGCAATCAACTTACTGATGATTAAGGTCCATGAAATGCCCTTGTATTGCAATTAGCCAGGTGTTTGCTTGACCAAACAAGTGGGCACCATTACCTGGCTGAGTTGACACAATAGTTTAACCATCACAGTCCATACACATCACCTTAAACCATACTTAGTCTCTAAATAAAAACCTAGCAAAACTCAGATGTCCTCTGTACAACCAGAAATGCATTAAATCCCTCCACAATAGGGTGCAAGTGCTTGGGTAATATTCACTCTTAAACTTGACATCCTTAAACACTATGGCATGAAATTAATATACCTTATGTCATATGATAAGGGGAAAGGTTAGTGAAGAAAACAAAGATATTTGTTTTATGTACATTTACAAGCATATTCATAATAAAACAAGGAGGAAATATTCATGACCCTTACAGTCCTCCTTTCTGTAACTGGTCATATGGTCAAAGTTCATATTTATCGCTACCTTCTTCCACTACCCATTCCATGTCCCTTTTACCCTCAGCAAGCACCTCAGATGGCCAGGGTTCTTTGCCTGGTGGGATGTCCAAAACATTCACTCCTGAATATTTTGGTCCAGTGTTAGTTCTGCTTGGACTGAGTTGTTGCAATTTTCTATTGACTCTAATCACAGGGCATGGTAGTATTAAGAGATGCCCTATAGGATCTCCTGTATTCCAGACAAACTCTTCTTTACCTCCATTGTGCAGGTGCATTCCTATCTCCCATTGATAATCAGGATCAATCTCACCTCTCATTAATCCCTTCTTGCCTCTTGATTCAGATACATGAGGAGCCCAAAGGGGCCAGGGGGTAGTCTTAACTTCCAGTTCAATGAAATCTTTGTTGTGTTCCCTGGTGGAAGTAATCCTCGTTTTGGAACTAAGACCTGTAGACCAGCAGAGCTTAAGGTTGCAGGGACAGGAAGCAAAAATTTTCTTTGTGGATCACTAAGAGGAATAGTGAGTGGTACTACACTTCCATTTCCACCCCTTGATTAATGGATCCATAAATCCTGACAATGGGAGAAACACCACCATAGAGTGGACACTGATTTGGAGCATGTTATTAGCAACTAGCTGCACCATAGTTGAATCTTGAAAAGCCCATTCCACCGTTCTATCAATCCAGCTGCTTTAGGATGATGGGGAACATGTTAAGACCAGAGGATTCCACGAATATGTGCCTATTCCTGCACATCGTTTGCTGGGAAGTGGGTTCCTTGATCACAAGCAATGTTGTGTGGAATACAATGGCGGTGGATAAGATATTCAGTAAGTCCATGAATGGTAGTATTGGAAGAAGCATTGCCTTCAGGGAAGGCAAACCCATATCTGGAGTACGCGTCTATTCCAGTTAGAACAATTCACTGCTTCTTCCATGATGGAAGTGGTCCAATGTAATCAGCCAGCCATCAGGTAGCAGGCTGATCACCTCATGCAATGGTGCCATATTAGGTGCTGAGTGTAGGTCTTTGCTGCTGGCAGATTGGGAATGCAGCATTGGATGTAGCCAAGTTGACCTTGATGAGGGGAAGTCCATGTTGCTGAGCCCATTAATAACCTCCATCCCTACCACCATGGCCACTTTGTTCATGAGCCCATTGGGCAATGACAGAAGTGGCTGCAGAAAGAGGCTAAGTGCTAGGTACAGAGCAGGTCATCTTATCCACTTGATTATTAAAATATTTTTCCACTGAATTCACTCTCTGGTGAGCATTCATGTGGGACACAAATATTTTCGTGTTTTTTGCCCACATACCTCTTCCCCAGACTTCTTTGTCTCCAATTTTCTAATCAAGTTTCTACCAAGTCCTTGACCATCCAGCTAAACCATTGGCAATAGCCCATGAATCAGCATAAAACATACCTCCAGCCACTTCTTTCAAGCAAAATGAAAAACCAAGTACACTGCTCAAAGATCTACCCACTGGGAGGATTTGCCCTAATCACTGTCTTCAGGGACATCCCAGAAAAGGGCTGCAGTATGGTCCACTTTCAGGTGGTACTAGCATATCACACAGAACCATCTGTAAACCAAGCCAGAAGTTTCCCTTCCTCAGTCAAATGATTGTAAGGAACTCCCCAAGAGGCCATAGCTGTGGGCTGGGAAAGAGAAGATATTATGGCAAGAGTGATGACCATGGGCACTTGGGCCACATCCTCATGTAACTTATTTGTGCCTTCAGGACCCACTCAAGACCTATATCATATATACTACTTCCACTTTGTGATGGAATGGTGCTGTGCATGCCCAACTTTATGGTTTGGTGGGTCAGAAGATACCCAGTTCATGATAAGCAACACAGGTATCATGGTAACTTGGTGGCCCATGGTTAAGCATCCAGTCTCTGTTAAGGCCCAGTAGAAGGCCAAAAACTGTTTCTCAAAAGGAGAGTTATCTGTAGAAGATGGCAGGGCTTTGCTCCAAAATCCTAAGGGTCTGCATTGTGATTCTCCTATAAGAGCCTGCCAAAGGCTCCAGGTGCTATCTCTATTTGTCACTGACATTTCCAGCATCATTGGGTCTGCTGAATCATATGGCCCAAGTGACATTACAGCTTGCACAGTAGCCTAGACCTGTCACAAAGCTTCCTTTTGTTCTGGTCCCTACTCTAAACTAGCAGCTTTTCTGTTCACTCAGTAAATGGGCCAGAATAGCACACAAATAAGAAATATATCCAAAATCTGAAGAGCCCAAAAAGCATTCTGCCTTTTTTTTTGGTCTTAGAAGGGGCCAGATGCAACAGTGTATCCTTCACTTTAGAAAGGATACCTCGACATGCCCCACACCACTGGACACTTAGAAATTCCACTGAAGTAGAAAGCCCCTCTATTTATCTCCTGTATTAGCCAAAGGTACACTAATGCAATATACCAGAGATTGGTTGGTCTTTATAAAGGGTATTTATTTGGGGTAGAAGTCTGCAGTTACCAGGCTATAAAGCATAAGTTTCTTCCCTCACCAAAGTCCATTGCCACGTGTTGGAGCAAGACAGTTGCCGACTTTTGCCATGGTTCAGGCTTCTTGGGTTCCTCTCTTCCTGGGGCTGTGTTTCTCTCCTGGCTTAGCTCCTCTGTTTCCTCCACAAGGTCAGCTGTAGACTACTAGGCTCTCTAGGCTTTGCTTCTATCCACAAGACCAACTGTGAACTCTCAGGCAAATGGCTTGTCTCTATCCCGGGGCCTTCTCTCCAACATCAAAATTCCAACATCAAAAACTGCTTCTCAAAAACTGCTGCAACTCTGTTCTTTGTGATGCCTTTTATATTTTATTCCCCCACCCAACAAGGGGTGGGGCTGAACACCCTACAGACGTGGCCCAGTCAACGCCCTAATCATAACTTAATCATGCCCAGATTAGCATACCAGTTTACAAGCATGATCCAATTATATTTTTGGAATTCGTAATTACATCAAACTGCCCAACTGCAACATCTCCCATATTCTCTTATGCAAATGCCTTACCAATAAGTCTAGAGTAATTGATACTTTTTGCTCACTACATCTAATCATTATCATATAATCAATATAATGGACCAGTGTGTCCCTTGGAATTAATGTCATTTCTGAGTCAGTATCTAATAATCTTTGAAATATCTGATCATTTTCTTTTCTCCAGTGCTCAGTTACCTGGTAAAAGGCTGTAGGTCTCTTTGGAGAAAGCTGGGATCCTTCCCCAAGGGGAACTGGCTTTCCCCTCATTCAAGGGGCTCTGGGTCTGTAAAATATCTCAAGTCTTTGAATTAAGAGATGGTGATTCTCTGTTTCTATAATTCAAGTTAGGGTTTTTTTTCACTCACCCAGAGCTCTTCTGCTTATACAGATCAAGTAGGAATTTAGAAGACTGCCCATCTATTTTATTTCTAGGTACAGTAGCCCTTGGTCTATTAGCCAACACCATAGGTCCATGTGACTCAGACTCTTTTTATTGCTGCTTTGCTTCTGAATTTCTTTGTGGTAGCCAGTCCCACCTTGTTTGGGCAGGGGGAGGTTGGGTGATGGTTTCTTCAGGGCAGGGAAGAGGTCAAGACTCCTTGAGGCAGGCTGGAGATTAAGATAATGCAGCTTGAGTTCGAGTAGTCCTTCCTCAAGGCAGGGAAGAGGACAGGACTATCTAGGGCACACTGGAGGTTGGATGATGCAAGCTTGGCTTTGGGTGGTCTCTTCAGGGAAGACCATTACAGGTTATCTGGCAAAGTCTTAACATAATTTAGAGTTTCAATGTCCCCACTGCTATCATCATCAACCCATATGTCTCCATCCTATTCCTCAGGATTCCACTCCTTTCCAATAAATGCCCTCACTTAAATAGGAGACACTGCAAAGTTGAGTTTTTAATTTTTATTGTAATTCTGTTACTTGTACAATGAGATTCTAAGTCTGGTTTTCAGAGATCTCAAGTCTGTGGCTGCATGAAAAAATGATTTTCTTTTAGAGCACAAATAGAAACTTTCATATCATTCACGCAGTGCTTAAGCTACAAATTTGAAGGCTTCAGCTCATCCCTTCCTTTTGTAACTGTATCCAGAATATTTAGGAACAGCCAGCCAACATCACTGTAACTTTTAACTCCAAAAAACTCTGTTAAGGTGTTAAAAAAAAAAAAACACTCTCACCCAGAACCTTTCCTCTTGTAAAGATGGAAGAATCATATCCAGTGGTGATATTTTGCGTATCTTTATTTCCAACTCATGCCATGGGCTGTCAGTGGCCTCTTGATTATTGCAAACAGAGTCATTAGTGCCTTTGAATCTAATCAGAGTGGAGAGCCAATTGCAAAAATCCAAAACAAATTCAGAAATCCCAGTTTTAAGATTCTGTTTCTCAAAAACCACTTCTGATTTCAACCTATATTTTTCAGGGTTCTCTAGGGAAACAGAACTGATGGGAAATATCTAAATAGTATGAGATTTTATAGAAATGTCTAACATGACCTTGGGGAGGCAGAAGTCCAAATTCCATAGGGTAGGCTGAAAACCAGGGGCTCTGATGAAGGTCATTGATGAATTCCCCAGGAGATGTTGGCTGTCTGAAGTAGAGATGGGAATTCTCTCTCTGAATGCTGAAATCACTTCCTCTTTTAAGGCCTTCAACTAATTAGATAAGAAATCACTCATTGCTGACAGCAATCTTCTTAGTTGATTATAGCCTTAACCAGCCATCTATGCAATCAACTTACGAATTATTAAAGTCCATGAAATACCCTTGTATTACAATTAGCCAGTGTTTTCTTGACCAAACAAATGGACATCATTACCTGGCCAAGTTAACACATTCGCCTAACCATCACATCAGTCAAAACCTAATATCACATAGAATAAAGTAAAGACTTTAATATCCAAATGGTCATTCATATCATTGTAGCAATAAAGTATAAGAAAAAGAAAGTGTTAATAAAGACAAAAAAAAATCCATCTTTGGTCCACTTGTAAGTGTGCTGGAAACATCTTTTCCAACATACAGATAAGGAAGAAGATTAATTTCTACTCCTCTATCATGCATGACTACTTCAAGGAGCAAGACCTTGGCATTATATTTCAAAAATTTGGCTCCATCAATATGCCATTTAGAAAAAATTCTGACAAAATCCAGATATGCCATTAATCATACCACTCTTAGACTCATGCAATTGGGTCCCCTATCCTTGGCTTTCCATGTTGTATGACTTTCCCAAGAGAGAGTTGTATGGATCTAAAGGAACATGCTTAACCAGAACCCATGCTATCTCTTTTAAAATCATGTTTCAGCCATCTAAGTCCCCTGAATGTTGAAAAATTAACTCACTCATAACCTCTTCCTTTAGAATTTCCTACCAAGAATGGAGTAATGTGGTATACACCCCAAAACTATGAGTTTTCCAAGGGCTGTTATTTAATGATTGCATCAGTTGGAGCCAATGATGGGAAGAGAAGAAGGACAAGCTTTACTCAGGCTTTGGCTTTCCAGTAGAGATTACCAGTGATTTCAAGAATTAGAAATTCAAACCTGTCCTTTTAGGCTTTTATAAATTTATGCTAACCAAGGTAAGAGGAGAGAATAAATTTTACTCACCAGTTTGTCTGCTAGATATATTGCAAAAATAGCTGCAATTCTTCACCATTTCCATATGAACATAATTTACAATAGGACTTTGTAACACCTCCCATTATGAGACGGCATTCATTTCCCCACCCTTTGAATCTGGCCTAGCTTAGTGACTTGTTTTCACTAACAGTATGTGGAGTAACTGATTTGCCAGTTCCATGCCTTTGTCTCAAGAGATCTTGATTGTTTTTTGTCATTTGCTTGTAACTCTGCTTGTATCATGTGGACAAGCCCAGCTTGCCTGCCAAAGGATGGGAAACCATATAGAGCAAGGGAGAATTGCTGCAGTTATGGCATCCTAGACCAGCTAGTCCTCATTAATCTGACAGCTGATTGCAGATGTAGGAATGAGCCTAGACAAGTTTAGCCAAGTCCAGTCAAGCTCTGTAGAACTACTGAATATAGGCTCAAAAGCTAAATAAATATAATTTTAATTCATAAAACCAATGTTTTATTATTTTATTTAGGTTTTGGGGACTTCTTTTGAGTGAAGAAACTGAAAAAGACGTTCAACTCACACATGAGCATTATTTGCAGTATATGTGTTCTGGCAAATATATTCTAGAGGTAAATACATACTTTGGTTTGTTTTCGTATTGTCTTTATTCCTTGATATTAGTAGCTATTACTATGATTGATAAAGCATCTATCACATGCTGATTATTATATTTCTTTATGACCATAACGTGATTTAGCAATCACAAAAACCTCATGATTAGGTACTTTATTAGCTCCAGTTTACAAAAGAAGACACTATAGATAGGTAAATAGAAGAGTGAAGTTTAAAATTCTGATCTGAGTAGCTCTAAATAGCATTTTCTTTGCACCCTATCCTGCTGATTTTACTAAATTAATTGACACGTTTTTCAAATGCATCAACAAATCACATCATAATTCATACCTAAAAAGATGAACTAACAGAAATTCTCCAGATCCTAAGAGTGTCCTTCAAATTGAATACATTTTATATTGATGCCTGTGGCAGTCTCAAAAGTCAAGTTCAGAAAACAATATGACTATTTCACTTTATGTTATCTTATCATCCATATGTTGACAGTTATTTATGCACCTGGCACCTATTAGGCCCTGTCAAGGCAAAAAGAAACAGCAAAATTATTCTGCTCTCTTGAACTTTAGCTAGAGGAGAATTTGTTTTGAATATCTGAGCAAGGAAGAATTTGGGGCCATCAAGAAATTGAGGCTTCTAAGAATACCATCGATTTCCATGCATTTATTATACAGGTCTCAGAGAAAGATGACAAGTTTAAAATAGCAGTAAGTAGAAACACAGTATCTTTAGTAGATCCAAGGAAATCATCATTTTTCTTTATACGCATGTGATAGTTGAGAAAGGAAACCTCAATAAGGAACAAAAGCACCAGAAAAAATTGCAGTTGGACAATTTATTGAACGTCTTAGAAATTGAAATTCCTTAATTGAGATGCCTCTTTTGGATTTACTATTAAGAACTTTAACTAAATATGCCCCAATTAATTAGTTTGTGTAGTTTCTACTGCTTCTTACCTCACTTATTCTGCCTTGAAACAGCAAATAATTGAAAGTGCTAAGCAGTAACCCTGAGAATATATTAGGAGGCAGCAGAATATGAGAGTGCAGCAATTAAGGCTTTGGAGACAGGAAGATATTAGATCCTGTCTTACTATTCATTGACATTGGACATGTGAAAATTATCTTTCTGAGCCCCAAATTCCTCATCCATAAAATTAGGACACGGACTTTTGGGAGGATCAAATGAGAATGTATTTAAGACACTTATCACATGCCTTGCAATTAGTAAGTGCCAAATAAATATTAGCTATTAGTGATAGAAAAATAATTCAAAATTAAATAAAAAGATAAGTCAAAGGTGTTTCTTACCACATTCTAGCTGTAGGCCAACCCGAGAAGGGTACCACTTTGGACCTAAATGAAAAATAATCATGTTTAATTTTTATCATAAGTGAAACATATTTTATAAATCTTGTGGCTTCCATTGGGAAACAGATTAGATTTTAAGAAGTGAATAAAGTAGTTATCTAGTGTTAGAATTGTAGACAGTAGTAACCTTTGGCAGGGGGCTGGCAAGGAGTGGTAGATAGAAACTGGAAGAGTGCATGAGGGTTGTTTCAAGGGTGTTAGTAATTTTCTGCTTCTTTTTTTTGAGTACTAGCTGTGTAGTCATGTTCAGTTTGTTAACATGTCCCAAGCTGTATGACCCATGACTTGTGCATTTTACTCTATTATTCTTCAATAAAAAGCTTATACATATTCATCTAAGACAAGGGACCTTTGTTCTCACTTAAAATTTATTTCATTTTGACATATGAATATAGGTTATTTACTCTATCATGAGCAAAGCATCTTTGGTAATACACAATATTGACTTCTAATACTGTAAGTATGCCAATATTAGCAGACACATTACTTTTAGGATGTTTTCCTTAAACTTCCATTAGGAATAAATACTATACTAAATAATACTATCAATAAAGAAAACAAAAAACATCTTTATTATAAATCCAATAATGAAAAGTTGGTTCACAATTACCAGAATATTATTGTTTCCTCTTAAAAAAATTTCATGTCATCATTTTAATGTCTCTATAGAAAATCAATTATTAACATTTGAAATCCAATTTTAAACAAATTTAGCTGATATGTAATAAGTAAAGTTTCAATATAATAATCCATAATTGTCAAGTTTGTTTCTATAAATTACATTTTAAAGTGTAAGGATGATGATAATGTGATATGACTAGACTATTTGCATAAATTTCCTCTGAATTTACTGCTAAAAGCCAACTTATACATGCAAGTGCTAGTGGACAAATTTTAACTTGTAAGCCAAAGATTTCAATCTTATGTTAAAATATAGTTAGGGTTTTATCTAAACAAAACTTAGGGATGGCATGACAAATGAGCAAGGCACAAAATTTTGATTCTGACATTTGATAATGTTTTTAAAGAAAATATGGAGCTAAAATCACTTTTTAGTTTTAGTTTTTGTATTTACTAAGATAATTGCTATTATTTATGTAGTAGTATTATTTATTATTCTGTAATGTATGCTAACATTATTGCTGAAATATTTAAAAATTGCCATACCTATTATTCATTGTGAAAATCTGCTGCTAATGAAGTTACAATGCAAATGAATGCAACAGATATTTCTACCATTTGATTATGTGAATAAATGATGGGTATAAGACAAAAACCTTAAAAGAAACTATTTATTTGACAAATATTAATAGAGCACCTATACTAAGGCTTTTAAGCTGTCTCAAATTCTGTCCATTTTAATAACATTCTTGTAAGACATCATTTTAAATGACACTTTATGGTGTCTTTTGTGTTGGAAATTCCAAAACAAACTTAATATGCTCATTCTAAGAAAAATATGTATTTACAGACTAGATGAATGAATCCAGGCTGAAGTCATACTGATGAATCAGAAAAGCTAGAAGCTCTAAACTCTTTCCAGAAAATGCATGTCCTTCCAACTGTCTCAATGTGGATAAACTGTTATGTCTACTTAGGAAATAAACTTGGTGTAAAGTGTGCTAAAAGTTTTATACTGCGACTTAGTGAAAGAAATACATCCATTGCCTATAAAAGCCTTTAGATTACTTTCAGTGATTTCTTTCAAAGAATAAAACATTTGAAATATTTTGCAGAAATGCTCAGTGCTTCCTGAGATGAAGCAGATTAGGTAACAAAGAGAGTGGAATGAAGATAGTAATGGACATGGGTTCCATAAGGATTCTTAGAATGCATGAATAGTCTATAAAATTATTTATAAAACTAAGTACATTGAAGTTAGAAAACTGGCTCACAACTCCATTACAACCATGTGGTAGTTCTAATGCATCTCCAGTAGTTTATATTACCTAAGATGTTGAACATGATTTGTGTAACTACTGTTACCTGTTTGTAAGTTGCAAAATGGATTTAGCAAGCCATTCTAAGAATTACATAAAGCAAATAAAGAATGGAATGGAATGGCTTTGAATGGAATATAGCATAGTAAATTCCAGACAGTGAGGTTAAGCATTGCTTCTTGAACTTCTAAAAAATAAAGTGTAAACATATGTCTGTATTTTTTTAAGATTAATATGTATTTATTTCTCTGAGTCACAGGCAAAAAAATGCTTGAAAGCCATGGCTCTAAAAAAACATAAATTTTAGTTTCCTAAAAGTATTTATTATATGGAACTTTTATGCAAAACTGACATTGATGATTGATGCAAATCCTGTGAGTAAAACAAATTTGAATGATGTGGTTGCTTTATTTCTTTAAAATATTTTTTTAAATATTGAGTTATAGGAAGGAAAGCTACAATATAAATTAAATTATAGATAAACCATACAAAATATGTTATAGGCCATATTCATTCAATTACATATGCCAGACTCCTCCCTACCCGGCTTTATTTTAACATAAAACCATGTCTATTGTCATTATTTTGATTATGGTTAGTATTTCTCCCACAAGAAAGAGTATAAATATTTATTTAACTGAACCATCCTCTCTCTTAAATCCCCAGGTAAAACTTGCCCCAGTTCTTTACCCTTGTTGTGTTTCCTTTTGTTATTGTTGTTGTTGTATTTTATTTTTTTTAATACCACCAGTCAGATTATTAAGGAAAAATTCAGAGCAGAGTTAAGGATTAAATTTTAAAAACTCTAATATGATGGATTCTGTATAGTGGACCTGAAGACTTTGGATGACAATAATGATTGATTTTTATTGTTTCTATCCTAGGTTCTTTGTGGCCAATGTGGTGAGTTGGAGAAATAATAATAGGAACAGACTGTTGTCCTGGGAAGTATATTATGCAGGGCTGGGCACTATTCAAGGATTTAGTGGGTGAAAGATAAACTATGTTCTACAAGTTTCTACCTTCCAGTTCAGCTTGTCAAGATTCCGGAACTGGGTGTAGGAGAAAAAATCAGTATATTTGCCTGGACTGTCCTCTATGAACTGCCTGCTGCTAGACCCAAGAGTATCAGTCAAAGCTAATCTTAGAGGTGGCAGTTCCAGGAAGGACAAAGCAAAGAGGAAACATATTTGATCCATACTAGATTTTAGGAAATAGATTCTGAATGTTCATAAAAATAGTTATAACCCTATGTCAACTATATCTTGATGTAATGGGCCTCAAAAAGGTGTGTCATAAAATTTAAAGTATCAATTGTATCTCTAACGACCTATTTGAAAAGAAAAATTGTGACTAATATAGTACACTGTAGTTTTATTTTAAGGTTAGAAGTTAAAGAATGTGAGAAAAAGAGGTATCTGATTGGACATATAATTAAGTTTTAATGCAAAAGAGTTATGTTTTAGAATTGTTTTGGGAATAACACTCTAGCAAAAGGTTAGTGTGTACAAAAAAAGAGTGATGCAAGGTCTTTCAATGATATTCTCTGCATGAAAACAAACGAAAGATATCACCAATAGTTAATGAAGAAGTTTGATAAGTAGTCAAGAAAGTACAGTGCTTCTCAACTTTTGTGTGCTTTTTATCTTAACAAAGGAAATGTTACTAATAATATAAATGCTAAAAGAAACATAAGGGAAACCATTAAAATACTATAGGAGAAAGGATGTTTTAAAAAATCAATCTCTTGATCTCATGGAATTTAATTTGATGTAAAATAATTTTCTTAAAAGACCCAAAAAAATTTTAAATATAATTGAAAAATTTCTGAAGGTTGTCTTTAGAATTGTGGGAAAAGGGAGATAATCTACTTACCATTAAACTTTTCAGAACTTTTAAATAAGAACTAAACTATGGATTCTTGAAATTACAGATTAATACAAAATATTCAGTCATGTCAAAGCTTAGATATAACTAAATTTCTTTTTGATAGAACAAAAT